>ML256703.1:0-99661 GCA_005239495.1 Nicotiana undulata
TCTAGCGGGTTCAACGTTAGATGCAGTCACGGTCTGAAAGGTGGGATTTCGGGTCGTGACACCTTGTAAGGGAAAAAGAGTGCAACGCGCATTAACTCTCCCTGATGAGAGCATCAATTCCCATCTTTGAGCCTTCGCATCCCAATCATGTGCACTAGTTTCTTGGAGGTTGACTTCGGCAGAGATTTGGTGAATAAATTATCCATATTAACCCCAATGAATATGTTGCACCTTGAAAATTCTCGCTATCACATTATCACGCTTATAATTATAGCAAGATATATATGTGCACAAATTGCATGTAAGATGTGGTACTTCAGGACCAAGAATTATATATGCTTTAAGCAATTTAAATCCTTCAGGGATTGTCATATAAGTCATATAATAGGCTTTAGATTTATAGCAAGTATTCATGTCATCTCAGACATATAAGATAGATAAAAGTGATTGCACACTCTTTTGACTTCATACTTTCAAGTGTTTAAACTACATGTCCAAAACTTATGTCTTTCATATGAAACCAATTCTATTCGAATTTTGTCTCTTCCATTTGGCCAATATTTTTGTTTCTGTATTCGACAGACTTGAGGTCCTCATCTATATTTAGCGCTGTGATAGATGTCGCCGACAAATATTTTATATCGGTTCCAATTTTTTTTTCCTTAAAGACATAACATTGAGATCTCTTCATTAATATATTCAGGTACCTCCTGAGATTTTATGAAGTGTTATGTCATGTGATCTTCTAGATCACTTGCCTCCTTTATTATGATCATTTTGATCATTTGCTCATCTTCTTTATCAAGAAGTTTATTTGAACTGATTTGTCTATACGCTTTAAGTGTACCATAGATTTTGTCCTTCTAGGACTTAATAGGAGCGTTTGCAATGAGAATATAGTTACTTACTTTGGGTCAGTAAATGTGTATGGCATGGTTTGCCATATATTGCAAATGAATTATCTTAATATGAACTTCGAGTTCATATTATCTTATCTGAGGATCTAGAAGTAGAAATGATAATTCATTCTATGCAATTTTTTCTCAACTATTTATCATCTCTCCCACTCGTGTTAGAAAAACTAACTTGCTTCCTCATCTTTGAGAACTCATCTTTGTGCGTTACGGTTTTAATCAAAATATACACCGCACTTAAATAATAATAAGATGAAATTATTTGGTTCCTGACCCTGAACCACTTATGAGGGGAGAATACAATATACTTTCATATATAATATATATCAAACTGATATGGATAACCCCATTCTCATAAGCAATAGTTTAGCTATTAAGTGAAGACACTCAATAAATCATCTTGCTAAACCAATTGTGATGTAAACCAACTTATCAAGATAAACTTCTTGAATAGAAAATCTGGAAATTATGCTCTAAATTAAATTACTGAGCAATTACCTCGCAAACACAAGGTTGTGGGTTAATAATAATCGCACATGTAACCATTTCATAGATGCATCTTATGAGTATATATGGAAGGTGAATACATATTCACCTTTGATAAATTCCAGAATTCAAGGGATTCAATCTCAATTTTAGTTGGTATAATAATCGCGAGAACACGCAAAATAAGAGAATTCGTAAAGAACTTTCTTGTTCTTTAATATTTATCCATGTGAATTCTCTTTTACTTTTTCACATCATACTTAAATTAACATGGCTAAACCAATGATGCCAACTGAAAATATTATCAATATTGATAAAGTTCAGGTTTACACCATGACGTGTGCAATTATCAATAAACTCCAAGTTTATTATGATATGGATTTTTATATCAATAAACATCCACTTTATTGTGATATTCTTTTATTTGTATAGTACAAACTGGAGAATAAAGCGAGTAACTTTTCACATATATATTACCCCGCTACAAGTTGAGTAATAGAAGATATTAAATCTTTCCTTTATTTATATAGTCTCAATATAACCAATCGCTTTCGAAAAATCTTTAGAAACTCAATAAGTTTCTTTGAGATTTACTACGACACAATACCTTATTGATAATAAATTTTATTTCTCCAAAGTAGTATAATTGGCTCTTGTAGAGCTTTCAATTAATTTTGTACTACCACATATTCATCAAAATCCATAAAGTGAATATCTCTTTCAAGGAGAAAGTTATACAATTATGGTCATGATCAATTAATCATATGCAAGATATGTTACTTCTATTACTTCTGTCCTGTAATAATCACATTGCCATAATATTTTGGCTAATCACAATAGGTATGTGATCAATGATCATTCATGCCATAATAATGAAATTATTTTCTTATTTCATCTCAGACCTCCTTTTAAAGGTGAGTGTGGTATATTCACTACCAATAGCACGTTCATATTCTCGAAGAATGAATATGTATTCATAAATCAGATGTTGTCACATTCACATCATGAATGGATCATAGTCATCTATATGTTCTTTACAAAATCTCATGTCAAATCGATGACAAATATTACTTTCACAGAGTGAAAGATTATTTTGAGAATCCTTATTATTCTCGTTATCATAATGATGACGATTATAATTTCGTCTATTGCCACGTCCACATCCATTGATACCTTCACGATAATAATTTTGTCTTCTTTCAGACTTATCACATATTGCTATCACATTTTCTTAAAGGGAATGAGAATGAAGCAAATTCAATGGGACGAGTTTCTACTTCTTTGTCCATAATCATACATGAATTTTACCATGGCAAGGCATAGAAATTTTACCACTTCGGATGGTTATAATTTCTTGCAAACTCTATTAGAGTTATAATCAAAGTTTATTGTCTTTGCTTGCATTTAAAATCAAATTATAGAATTTTAAGAATTTAAAACAGAAAAATAAAGTAAAATACTTACCTTAAATTCAGAATTTAATCATGAAGGAAGTTCATGGAACAACTGACAATCATTATGCTCAATCCTAAAGATTCTACTCAATTGGTTAGAGTCTCGTACTGATAACGTGTTATGAAATAATAGAAGAAGAAGAACAATATTGCAGAAAAAGAGAGAGATGAAATTCTTATTGAATTTTGGGATGAATTACAATGGAGTAGGACCCCTCTATTTATAAGGAAAGAGTAAATTAACCACCAGGTAAAATTCCTAAGTTCTCTTTAAAATATAGACATTCACCTTAAATAGAATTCTATTTATAACAAAAAGAGAGTTTTAACCCTGTGCAAGGGGCTAGGGCACAATATATAACTTTCTATATGATATATAGAGCTCGCTTCTTTAAATTCAATATTGCTTTTCAATTTGATAGGAGTATAAATTATACATGGCCATCTTATTAAAAGGACATATAACTTAGAATGATTCTAATTTAGGTAAAAGGAGATAAATAAATCAAAAGAAACTAATAACATAATTAGATTAGTATAAGCTACATGTTCTTTCCTATTTTTTTCATGCAAGTAGGCTTTTGCTATAATGATTGGTATCTTTTGCGGTTATTTATAATTGAAGTGATTGCGGGCAGGTTATTATATATTTAGGTCAATTCTTCTCAGTATTCTAGCATCAGGTAAATACAATTTAAATATATATTTTGTAAGGACTAGCAACCTGACTGATACGGAAGTAGTTTATTGTGACATGGATATATTAAAAAATCACAAATAGTATGATTTCAAAGGTTGTTAAGGTTTTTTTAAAAATAGTACTTGCCCTTAGATAAGAAAGTTACAATTTAAATCCGAACACTTGCTTTTGGTAGAAAGGGTTTCTTATTTGTATCAATTTTTTGTATTGTATGAGTAAGTTGTTTCTTATTTGTACATGTATGAACCATCCAAATCTTATAAAGCCTAATAATCTTTTTATGATGGGGGTTTAAAAAATTGATAACAGATTGCGGTAATCCTAGCTCTATTTGCATCAGTAGACAATTAAGAGACTATAATGTATTTAGTAGAATTTATCCACGAGTTTCAAACTGAACATAGTCATTGACTTCCCGGGGATTTCTCCATTATCAAAAACAGATTTTTTTTTTAATAATAGTTGCCTCCCTAAAACTATATTTATAATTATGCCTATTTGTAAGCAAAAAATTAGAATTTTTGGATTATTATACGCAGCGGAAGCAATCCAGTATCAAAATCACATGTAATCTAGACAACTTGCATATAGGGTTACCTCTTGAAACGTGAACATATCTCTTCTTTTGCGTGAGCCTTTCAATTCCATAACTTCTCAATGGAATCTCCACCACCCGCAAAATCGTGATCCTCGAAAGTTCCACGGCCTTCTACTGTGTTACCCAAATAATACCCGAAAATTATAATTTCGTGTGGGCAAAATTCTAGAAAAAAATAGCTGAAAATTTCGGCCACCATGACTGAAATTTTCTGCCTCCTTTCTTCTTTTTTTCTAGGAGAAAACCTTATGTATTTATAACACAAGTTTTAAGGGTTAAACCCTTTTCCAAAACCTGTTGGGTTTTCTTTTCCAACCAGAAAAAGGATTCCTTTATTTCCTACTATTTAGGCACAGTAGAGACCACATAATTTAATTAACAAGGCTCCAATTATGAAATTAATTTCTAATTTTCGAAATTAATATCTACCATAATTAATTACAAATTATTCCACTAAAAATTCATAATTTCACTCCTTATTCAATTTCGAAATTCATCCATTAAATCTTATTTAACTCCCCATGTTAAGATTCAGATACTAATCAATTAAATTAAATTACTGACAATTTAATTTATTGATTATTTCCTTTAGACTTTCGCTTAACTTTCTTCATGTGTCGGATACAAAATCCACCGGCCGGGTTTACACATGAAAACTTATAAGCTTTCATAACGGTGTATCATCAATCTCTAAACCGAGACATGGATTCCATCAACTAACTATTACTTCGCCAATGTACATTATTATTATCCAATTTACCAGGCATATTGACCTGCGAAAGAATCTCGCCTTTTAATAAATCAAAACAATAATAATATACACAACTAATAATAATTATATCAAGATTAAGAGTATAAGTACATTTAGTGGTTAGAGAGTTTATTTTATTAAGTCAGTATAAAATACTTATCTCTACTTGGTCCGTTCAATACATACAAAATGTACTAGCACAAGAAGTTGGAATTAAACCATTCACATAATCAAGATAAATTATATTTAATCTTGTGCTACAATCATCCATGATGGTTTATCCAATTTCATCATTAGATTGTGAACTCTAACTTTATACTTATAAGAACCGATGATTTAATCTTCCGTGTATAAGTTAAACTCTATACACTAAATCATCTACTATATAAGTAAGGGACACAGACGAATATATAATCTATTTAAAACTTTATTAAAATTGAATAAACAATTGTTCCATAATAAATACTATATCCAAATCAAACTCATGGTTAATAGTATATATCCCAACAATCTCCTCCTTAAACTTTTAACCATGACAATTATTGAATATACTATATCTAAACGCATGGTTAATAGTATATTCTCCAATAACATAGTCATTGACTTTCCGGGGATTTCTCCATTATCAAAATCAGAAGAAAAAAAATATAATAGTTGCCTCTCTAAAACTATATTTATAATTATGCCTATTTGTAAGAGGAAATTAACTTAATTATACATCTATATATTAGTGCTTGTATCAAATCACATCCATTTATATGTTTAAGTGGTAAATTGAGGTGATTGTATATATTAATTAACTATATCTACGTGATTAAAATGTAGGTAAATGATAGTTGCATGTAACCGTCAGTGATTTGATGTAATATTAGAACATATCATAATCTTCGCGACAACTCAAATATTACAAAAAATAGGAAAATACAAAAAAAGAAAATATAAATAAAAGCAATGATAAAGTGAAACGGGAATATTGAAACATGTCCTAATCTTTTGCGACAGCTCGAATATTACCAAAAAATTGAAATAAAAAAAAAGAATATAAATAAAAACATGTCTTTTTTTTTGGTAACTATCAACTTTCATTAATTACCAAGTAACATATTTACAAAAAGCTGGACTATATACTCAGCCCACTGTACATATCATCTATACTCTTTAACACAGAGCTACTCCTATACATCTAGCTACTAACATTTTGCTAATTTGGAAATCTAGTATCCATCAATCTATGTAGCACTTCATCAGCTCGAACATAAATAATATAGGCTATATCTCTAGCTAGTGAATCTCTGGATTTCTCCTTCTTCATGAAAATTCTGGTGTTTCTCTCTATCCATATAGCATATGCAAACTCTGTATATATTATCTTCATTAGTCTCGCCTGTCTTGTCCTTCCTTTTGTCTTCTGCTCTATCCATGCTTGCATTTGTCCCCCTGTCTTCACCACTTGCCAGTCAATTTTTATCCATCTAATTAGAGTTGCCCAAATTCTGTTGCTAAATTCACATTCAACAAATAAGGGATCATTTGTCTCTGCTGCTTGTTTGCACAATTGACATGTTATATCAATCTGTTGTCCCCAACTTTGTAGTCTTGTTGCTGCAAGTAGTCTATCTTGAAGTTGGAACCATGTAATGAAAATAGCCTTTGGTCGAGCTATATTTTCACATGTTATATTCTTCCATGATACTCTTGGTAAATCCCCCATCATACTCAGATATATACTTATTATTCTGCTCTTTCTTCCTTGTACCTGCTGTTCTGCATGCCCTAGTGTCTTGCGAGACTTGATTATTTTCTTCATCATCCAGCTCGCTTTCTGAGGAATGATCATATCAGTTATCTGCTTCCCTTTTATATAGTACTCATGAATCCATTTAATACAAAGACTGTCCTTCTTACTATGCAATTCCCAACAAGTTTTAGTTATTGCTGTTTTGTTCCAAATCTTCAAGTTTGTAAGATTGACTCATCCTGCTGCCTTTGGACTACACATTTTACTCCAAGCCACCAGTGCTTTTCGTGTCAATTCATTTGATCCTGTCCATATGTAGTTTCTGCAGTAAGCTTCAATAGTTTTCATAACTTTAGCAGGTATTATGAATATTTGTGCCCAATATGATTAGACACCAAACAACACAGTCTTCACCAATTGTACACGCCCAACATATGATAGTTTCTTAGCTACCTAAGAAGACACTTTAGCAATGATCTTTGTTATAAGTGGTTGCCATTCTATTATCTTCAACTGTCTTGATGCCAGTGGGATCCCTAGATATCTGAAAGGAAGCTCTCCTTGTCCATAGCCCAGCTCTTGTAATATGTCCCGCTTTACTTGATCTGCTACTCCTCCAAAATATACTGCACTCTTTGCCATATTAGCTTTCAATCCTGATGCTTCTGTGAATTGCACAAATTTCTTATGCAGTAATCTCACAGACATAGTATCTCCTTTTGAAAACATCAACAAATCATCTGCAAAACTCAAATGAGTAATGCACAACTTTGAGCACTTAGGATGAAATTTGAATTGCTTCTCATCTTTCAACTCACTTAGATTTCTTCTTAAGTACTCCACGACCATTGTAAACAGGAAGGGGGACATGAGATCCCCTTTTCTAATTCCTCTTACAGCATCAAATGGTTTGGTTGGTTCCCCATTTATTACAATATAATAGTTAACCGTTGATACACACTCCATCACCCAGTTACTAAACCTTGTTGGGAAATTCAGCTCCTCTAGCATCTGCCTCAAAAACCTCTAGTCTACTGTGTCATATACTTTCTGTATGTCCACTTTTATCATACATCTAGGTGATATATGATTCCTTGTGTATGCTTGAACCAATTGATGCGCCAAAATCACATTATCTGCCACTTTTCTCCCAGGTACAAATCCGGCCTGTGTTTCGGTGATAATACTTGCTATGACCTTCTAAATTCTGCATGCTAATATCTTTGCAATGACTTTATATAGAACTGTACAATATGCAATGAGCCTATACTCCTTAATTGTAACGGGATTAGTTACTTTTGGTATTAAAGTAACTACTGTGCAGTTTATACCCCTAAACAGAATCCCTGTATCAAAAAATTCCTTTACTGCCTCTATGATTTCATCCTTGATAATTGACCAAATTTTTTCTGCTCCTTCGCCTGCGGATTAAGCTGTAGAAGGCAAGCAAGCAAACCTTGGCAACTGGCAATTTCAAGGATCAGGGGAGGTATGAAATGGTTATCTCGGCTGGGAATCAAGACCCAACACAAAGAGCTGTGGGCCATAGAAAACATCATTATACCCATCCACCCCTGGAGCCTTATCATCTCCTATAGAACATAGTCCTTCATAGATTTCCTGCTCAATTACTTCTTCACACAACTGGACTTGTTGATCATGATTCAACTTTCTACCTCTTCTCACTGTCTTCTTATTAAATGTTGTAACATGTGATAAAGGTGTGCTTATAAGAGATTGATAATACTGTAGAATCTCTTCTCTTATATCTAGTGGATCAGTTAACTTCCTTCTATCCAGTGAGTCTATTTCAGTGATTTGCTTCTTTTGTTTCTTGTCCTTCATAACTGCAAAAAAATAACTAGTGTTAGCATCTCCAAGCTTTATCCATTTTGTTCGAGCCTTTTGTTGCATGATGCTTTCCTCAATCAAGGACCATTTTTAAGTTGGCCTATGATTCTCTTCTCCTCTGCTGCTAGCATATCTGATTATTGATTGCTCATCTGTTGTTGCACCATCTTTAAGTCTTCTCTTATTTTCTCAATCCTCTGAGTAGTTCCTTTGAATTTTGCTTCATTCAACACTTTCAATTTTCCTCTTAGCTCTTTCAGTTTCAGCCAAATATTTTTCATTTTGCTTGAATGTAATCTTTGTTTCCAACTATCTTTTACCACATCAGGAAATCTATCATGAGCTGGCCATACATTGAAGAACTTGAAAGCTGGCTTGATATTCATCTCCTTCAAGTTAGTTTGTATCATCATAGGTGAATGATCTGATATATGAAACAATTTATATTCTATAATGAAATGTCCAAATTGCAGCATCCACTCAGAATTTCCTAATGCTCTATCAATTCTACTCCATATTCTATCTCTACCTTGTTTCTTATTTATCCAAGTATAGTAATCTCCCATCCATGGTAGTTCATTCAGCATCAGACTTTGAACACATTCAGTAAAGTCTTTTATTTCTAAACTGGTAATTGATATCCCATAAATTCTATCTTGGGGGCACAAAATAGAATTGAAGTCACCCCATATAATCCATGCTTTATGAACCTGCTGTGATATTCCCATAAGTTGTTGCCACATCTCTTTTCTTTTCTCCACTGTATTGTATCCATATGCCACAGTCATATCACAGTCTGTGACTTGGTCCTTACTACTCACATTACAATGTAACAGTTGTGCTGTTTGCTGGATTACTTTGATCTTATATATTGCACTATCCCAGAGAAGCCATATACTATCATTATCTGCACTTGTGTAATTATTTGCAAATTACCATCCATGTGCTACTTTGTTACTGATTTTTGCTGCATTATGTTCTTTAAACGTTGTTTCTACTAATCCCACCAGTTTCACTTTATTCTCTCTAAGGTACATAGAAATTTCTTTTTGCTTATACATTTTATTTAGTCCCCTTATATTCCATGTTAACCAAGTCATTATTGATGGCTTATGAGGTTCCCTCCTAAATCAGAAGGGAGAAGGTTTGCCATCACAGCCTCAACATGTTGTAATATCTCAAAATCATTTCTCACAGGTATATTAACCTCCATAAATTGCACAGGTCTACCATTTATTTCTTTTGCTGCTTTCCCTTTCAACAATTGCTTCTCTTTGTCTTGCATATCTATCTCTGCTGTTGGAATTATTGTTTTCCCCTGTTGCCTTTGTCTAGCTGTCACATGCTCATTACTTTGATTTGCTTATCTTTATCCACCATTGGCACCCAAGTTGATGCTATATTTTTCTTCCTCTTCTCCATTGGCCTTATTTGTTTATACGCAGCAGCCTTATCATTTTCTCTTCTTTGCTTATCACATTTATGTCCTATCACTAGACATTTTATGCAGTACTCTGGCTTCCATTCAAATATCACCCTTTGTTGAAATGTTTTCCCCGATGGATCCATTACTGTTATTTCATTTGGCAGCTGTAACGACCCGGTCGGTCGTTTCGTAGAATTTGCACCGTTATTCCTATTATTTCCTTAGCATAGGTTGGTTATACTATTCTTGATGTGTTAGTGTTGGTAGGCTCGGAATCAGAATGGTTGTAGTAAGAGTTTAGCCATTTAGTCTCTAAAAATAGCCTTAGAGTTGGAAAAGTCAACCAGAAGTTGACTTATTGGTAAATGACCTCGGAATGCCGATTTTATGGCTCGGATAGATTCTTTAGGTTATTTGGGAATTAGGAGTGTGTTCAAAATATTTTTGTGATGTCCGGTGTAGAATTAGGCTTGAATTGGCGAAAGTTAGTTTTTGGCGATTTCCGGTCGGCAGTGGAAAATAGGCTATCGGGATCGGAATGGAATTCCGACAATTGGAATAGGTTCGTAATGTCATTTTGGATATGTCTGCGAAATTTCAGATCAATCGGAGTTGTTTTGGGTAGTTTCGGCATCGTTGGTGGAATTTAGAAATTTCAATGTTCATAGGCTTGAATTCGATGAGTTTTTGGAGTTTTGATGTTGTTTTTGGTGTTTTGAAGGCTCGACTAAGTTTTAATGATCATTTATGATGTATTGTTATATTTGGTTGGGGTCCCGAGGGCCTCGGGTGTGTTTCAGGTGGTCAATGGACCAACATTTGGCTTAAAGACTTGGCAGATTTTCTGGTGTTTTTTTCATCTGGTTTCCTCTTCCGCGATCGCGAGGGGTATCATGCGATCGCGTAGGCTTAGCTGAGTGGGGGGTCAAATTTTTTCTTCGCGAGGAGAAGCCTTGTGCGAAGTTCTCCAAGTGTGAATTTTTGGCTCAGTTCAGTAGCATTCTTGGGACACGTGGTGTCCAGTGAAGGTATCCATGTGATCAGGCGAGTGTGGATAGAGCTTCCAGAAGCTCAAGATTTCCTTGACCACAACCCCAATGTTAGTATTGCCATCAACTTCAGGTTCTTATACCGCTTAATGGGATGTCTCGAAGGCAGACAGTGGTTATGTTCTAATGTAGGAAGGTATAGTGATTGCGTGATAGATATATTTTTTGGAAGTGTATAAGGAGGTATCATTTTGAGGTTAAGCAGGCAGGGGTATCTCTTGCGGGTTGTCCTGAGGTGTGGCCCTTATGTTTATCTGTAGTAAGTTCTCTCTATCATTAAATAATGTATGTTGTAGTTTGAGTTTAAATCACTTGAGGAAGTTGGCATAACCATTACGATGGTGAATACAAGGCTCGCATACGAGTTAAGGGCTAGATGGTCTGGGTCATATGAGCGTATGAAGGATTTAGTTGAATCCCACCACAATATGGTGGCAGTAATAGTGTATGGTCATCGTGAGTTATTGTTTGTCTTGATCGTTGGCTTTGAGCCAAGTGGGGGAGTCTGTTAATGGTAAGTTGATTGTACGATTATGTGTTGTATTGGTTTCGGTTCGAGGTAGATTGGTGAATCAGTTATGACCTGCAGAGGTGGACTCTGGGAATGACTCGAGTAATGGAAATTTCTTCGATACAAGTTGTATTGTACTTTACGGATAGTGGAATTCATTGTATAATAGAGTTGTACTGGTAAGTGTAGAGTGTGCAATGTATGAGTGTGCTTGTTGCTTCAAGGGTGTGGATTAATTTCCTAGTATGAGGATTACAAGCGGGGTCATGTCGTTCTGTTTACTTGGTTAGTGTAATTGAAATTGCGTAGAGTAAATGACGTTCGAGAATGGTTCAGACTGATTCAAGGTTATATGTAGCGATCGAGGATCTTCAAGGTGTGAGAAGGTCTAGAATTGAGATTTACGGGGAAGGTGTCAAGGCTTGTGGTGTATTTGTATTATCATGGATCTTATCCATCAGTATCAGGAAAGTGAAGGTAATGGCTTTAAATCCGCAGAAAGTCTCTTCAGGGTACGTATTTCTGATGTGGTGAATTTGGGGATAATTGAGATTGCGGTATTATGGCAAGAAAGAGTATCAATTCGAAGGTAAGTCAGAAGAAACTTGGATAAATAGGACAACTTGGTAGTATGTCGGATCGGCATGATAAGGGCTATGGTTAGTTCTTTGGGTGTTTATAAGGTAATGAGTTGTTACAAGTGTTTCTTAGCAATTTTCTTGGAATTGGTGGCATACGTAGCTTGGTTGAGTCAGAAGGATTCAGTCCTGGCCGTTTGGTGTATGATTCAGAAGTTCTTGATGGTTTCTACCATAGTTAGAGATGTATATTTCTACTGGCGTGAGGGCCATGTGATGTATAGTGATTTTACTTCTAGATGGGATCAAATGGAAAGTTCTTGGCTAGTTGGGTACGTAGTTGTTGTGGCTAGGAAGGGAGCATGAAGTTCTCATATTTATCATAGGATTGCGTGGCGTATGTGGCATTTTGTGTATAGTGGCATATGTGAGGTCACGGTTCAGTTCTGGAAGGAAGGTCAGAACTGGCAGTTTCAGATGATTAGGTAAAGGATACCACTATTGGGTGGCTGGATGAGAGTATACATTCATTAAGGACAATGTGTTTAAGGCACTGTGTTTTGAATAAGGGTGCTTAATTGGTGTTACGACGCTCTATTGTGGGATCCACTGCTGATATTCAAAGTTTCTTGGTAGCACAGAAGAATTATGGGGGTATCCCCCGTGGAATGATTGAGTATCAGGGATGTGTTATATATTCGGGCGGTGGAGTAGAGATTAGATATAGTAAATTCGTGCGCTTCATGGACTTTGAGATTAAGAGTTCCAATAAACGAATTATTTTGTGGTGGTGAACTATGAGGGTGCGAGCAAAGCTAGTCAAGTGATAGTATATGTTATGATTCAGTCATTATGAACCTTTGGAGAGTTATCTACTTGTTGTGGATGACCAGAGTTGATTTAGAAGATAATTATTGGTAGGCCAGTATGGGTGTGTGTTCTACACTGAGTCGAAATTATTGACCCCAAATTGCTATTGTTGAGGGATGTACCATTTGATTGTCACTGAGCTTATTCGTGGTTTGGAGTGATCTATGAGTTACCTTTCGGTGTTTCGAGGAGTTGTGCTCGTTGGTTATATATGTGCATGGGGTGTAGTTCTATCGGGGCTTTATAACGAGATTTGAGTAAGGTAAGTAATTGGGTGTTGTAGGATTGAGACGTGTTGGTTATGTTCTTTCTGGTTCGGGTGGCATGGTGTCGTCCGATTTCCCCGTGGTTATGGAAATGCAGTTTGAGTAATAGATGTCGAATTTTGCATGGTTATTGATTTCGAGCAAGGTGGCTTGGAGTATGTCATCTGGTCCAGGGGTTGGATGGGATCACGCTTTGCAGCTCAGTCAGGTAGAGGTATGATCCTTGGTGTCGGATTTGTGTGATATGGTTTCACGATGTGTATCACGATTTTAGCATGATGTAGTAATGGCAAGAGTTAGTGGCAGTATAGTCCTCTCGTCTAAATCTTCTATTTTATGAATTGAGCTATTGGCATGTTGTTTGAGTGCACGAGTTGCACAAGTTATGGCTCTGGATGGTATTGATGCTGATCGGACGAATGGTTGCTGGTTTATACATGTTTCTCACATCATCGGCACCATATGAAGGTGTTAAAGCAAGGCTTTGTTTGATAAGAGGTTATCACCGGTATTGGGTTGTTATAAACAACTATTGTGATAAGGAGCCATCGCTATGGGTGATTGAGTCATGTGGTATATTATGTGATTTGATCTTGTGTTGCGGATATGGCTTGATATAGCGTGTTCAGACTGTTTCAGCTTATAGTCGTGGAAATTTGATCTTGTGAATGGACTCAGAAGTGAAAATTTAGTTCTAAGGTTTATAGGTCAGGATCGGACTTCGAAATTTCAACTGTGATGTGCTATTAGACCTATATGGAGTAAGGTGACATGGAATATCCTCCTAATATGTGCATGGTAGGTTAGACGACAATTTTTGGTGGTGTTTAGAACAACTCTAGGCACGTTCGAGGACGAACGTATGTTTAAGTGGGGGAGAATGTAACGACCCGGTCGGTCATTCCGTAGAATTTGCACCGTTATTCCTGTTATTGCCTTGGCATAGGTTGGTTATACGGTTCTTGATGTGTTAGAGTTGGTAGGCCCGGAATCAGAATGGTTGTAGTAAGAGTTTAGCCATTTAGTCTCTAAAAATAGCCTTAGAGTTGGAAAAGTCAACCGGAAGTTGATTTATTGGTAAATGACCTCGGAATGCAAATTTTATGGCTCGGATAGCTTCGTTAGGTGATTGGGGAATTAAGAGTGTGTTCAGAATGTTTTTGTGATGTCCGGTGTAGAATTAGGCTTGAATTGGCGAAAGTTAGTTTTTGGCGATTTCTGGTCGGTAGTGGAAAATAGGCTATAGGGATCGGAATGGAATTCGACAGTTGCAACAGGTTCGTAATGTCATTTTGGATATGTATGCAAAATTTCAGATCAATCGGAGTTGTTTTGGGTAGTTTCGGCATCGTTAGTGGAATTTAGAAATTTCAATTTTCATAGGCTTGAATTCGATGAGTTTTTGGAGTTTTGATGTTGTTTTTGGTGTTTTGAAGGCTCAGCTAAGTTCGAATGATCATTTAGGATGTATTGGTATATTTGTTTGGGGTCCCGAGGGCCTCGGATGTGTTTCGGGTGGTCAATGGACCAACGTTTGGCTTAAAGACTTGGCAGATTTTCTGGTGTTTTTTTCATCTGGTTTCCTCTTCCGCGATTGCGAGGGGTATCATGCGATCGCGTAGGCTTAGCTGAGTGGGGGGTCGAATTTGTTCTTCGCGATCGCAGTAAAGAGTTCGCGATCGCATAGGTATGGGAGGTTGTTCTCCGCGATTGCTTGGAGAAGTCTGCGATCGCGTAGGTGTGTAAGGCGCGTGTGGA
This sequence comes from Nicotiana undulata, assembly GCA_005239495.1. NCBI lineage: Eukaryota > Viridiplantae > Streptophyta > Magnoliopsida > Solanales > Solanaceae > Nicotiana > Nicotiana undulata. The sequence goes on from ML256703.1 coordinate 14,951, forward strand.
AGGGGGATCAGTTATCTCTTCGCGATCGCGTAAGGTCAAATATGGGGTAGTTGAGTTACTCTCCGCGATCGCGACAGGATGTTCGCGATCGCGTAGAAGGAATCGCTGGGCAGAATGTTTAAGTTTAAAAACGAGGGTTTTAGCCATTTTTCAAAAACTCCATTAGAGAGCTCGGGAGAAGGGAGATTTTGGAGAGATGTTCCGTGGGAGTCTTGTGGTAAGTGTTCTCTAATCATTTTTGGTCTAATTTCACGAATTAGTATTGATTATTACCGTATAATTTATGGAATCAAAGTAGAAATTGGGAAAAGGGGGAAGAAAAGTTGGAAAACTCTTTTGATGATTTGAAGGGGTAATTGTTGTTGGATTTTGATAAATTTGATATGGGTAGACTAGGGTGAAGATAAGGATTTCAGTTTTGTAAATTTTTTCGGATTCCGAGACGTGGGCCCGGTGGTCGGGTTTGACCAATTTCAGGATTTTTGAGTATTCTTGATAAACTTTGATTGGGATTCACTCCTTAGCATATTATAATGATATACGTCTGATTGTTGGTAGATTTGGAGCACTCGGAGGTCGAATTTCGAGGCAAAGGCACTGCGGAGTAGTGTTTTAGCCGGTTTTGAGGTAAGTAACGTCTTCAACCTTGGAATTGAGGGTTCGAAACCCCAAATTATCTGATAATTGATGTTAATTAAGGTGACACACTTGCCAAGTGACGGGCATGCAGGCGTTCACCAAATGTTTGTAGCCTGGCTCATCCCATGGAACTGTCTAAGGGTTGTTTCATACTGATATTGGTACTGTGAAGGTAGAGACTTCCTTGAACATATTAGAAATCATTATAAGTGTAAATGCTGAGGCTTCACGCCAATGTGTTTAGATAGGAATGGTCAATTGTTGTTGTCTCTATTTGTGGTTATTCACTGTTATGCACTCAGTCCTGTTGTAGCCTATATTCTCATACCTTAGTTTCAGAAATTGTTAGTTATTTTCATATTATCATTGTTTGGGCTGAATTATAGATATATATCTGAGAGCATGGTGAGTGAGATTGGAAGTATTGACTGAGTGAGGCCTAGAGCCGGATTTTGAGACAGTTATGAGATCGGGCTGCATACCGCAACGATCCTTGGATCATGCCTTCGTTGGCTTGATATAGCGCTTGGGCTTATAGGAGCCCTTCCGGAGTCTTTACACCCCCAGTGAGCACACATATATTGAGGGATGGATCTTCCCTGGACATGGATCTTGTCCGAGTGATATGTTCCGGAGATGGATCTTCTCCGTGGTATCTTGTTCCGGAGATGGATCTTCTCCGTGGGGCTGGATTGGACTTTTTCCTCAGTACTAGGTGACTGTGTCACTTGTGTTATGTAATATCCAGGATGGAGTTTCCCTGGGCCTGATGGCCAATTCAAGTACTGGGTAGACTTCATTATGAGAGTTTGGATACTGTATAGCATTTCTGATTTTACACGAACTTATGCAAGTTTACAGACATAACTCGGTGCATTTCACTTACTTTCTACTATATTACTGTCATGTTCAAACTATATGCTATTGTTTAAATTATCAGAGGTTTAGTCCGTCACTACCTCTCAGCCTATAGGTTGTTTTCGTTACTTATTGAGTTGGTGTACTCACGTTATACCCTGCATTTCATGTGCAGATCCAGGTATATTGAGATCCAGCTCTGGTCAGTGAGTCGCAACAATTTCATTGGAGTTGACGAGGTAGCAGCTGGCGATCGTGATCTCGTCATCTCTTTCTTTTCTACCTGTCGTATTTATTTTCAGACTATGTTGGTCATTTCTTTTCGGGATGTATTATGTATTAGTAGCTCATGACTGTGTGACACTGGATCCGAGAGTTGTAGATTTGGGTTTTTGGTTTCATAAGTTTCTTTTAAATACAATTCTTTAGTATATTTAACTTCAGGCAGTTGAAAAAATGGTAATTTACTTGATAATCGGTTCTAGTTTTGTTACAATTGAGTGGCTGGCCTGGTTCCACGACAGGCGCCATCACGACCCCGGAATTGGGTCGTGATAGCAACTCTTTAGTTACATTTACTTCAATCAGCATACGTGGAAAAGATATCCTCGTCTGTTTTGCTGTACATTCATCAGCATACTTTGGCACATCAACAACACTCGCTATCCTGCTCAAAGAGTCCTTGCTCCAACAGCTCATGGGAAGGTTTGGAAATTTGATCCATAGTGGTAATTCAGTAAGAAATTCTGCATTAAAATCAAACTCAGGAGTCCATTATTTCAGAATCATAGGTCTATTATTAATAATATATGGCCCTGCATACATAATTTTGTTCATATCATCTATGCTGTTGGATTTAACCACATAATATCCCTCCTCATGGTAGCAGATCTCTGGTTCCGGCACATTATTCCAGTTTACCTGAATATACTTGCTCATGAAATTGTATTCCGGTGCATCACCTATTACATACACAATTATAGCCGATTTCCATTTTTTAATTTCTTTCTCTGTTTCTCCTTTATCCAATTTCACAGTAACTGTGCCCTCAATTAGCTCAGTAGGTATTTAATCAAGTGACATACCATTCATTGCAGCTCTATTTCGATTGAACAATCCAGACCATGAAGGTGCTTGTGGTTGCATGTCCTTCATTACTTGATCATTCTCTTTCCCTACTTTATTCTTGCTTGTTTCTCCTGTGAATTTGTCAATTTCATTCAATTTTGTCTTTTTCACCACTGTGATTTAGTCGTTTAATTCCTGTGATCAATTTCCCCATCGATGCTAGTGGTGATAACGCTGGAAACTGGGTTGCAATTGGTGTTGAAATTCTCTGTCCTCCTTCATTTTCCAGTGTTTCAACAATTACTCTCGCACTTATTGAGCTTCCTACTGTAACAATTGGTTGTTTCTTCGGTCTTCCTCGTCCTCTATCCATGGCATCCATCACCGGCGTATGTTTTCTTAACGTGCGCTGAGAGCTAGTCTGGAGAGAGAAAAGGTTACTGTTCTTGCTTCATTCATACGTGAACTGGAAACATTAAAAGTAATTATAAAAAAAAATATGTCATAATCTTCAACGACAGCTTGAAAATTACCAAAAATTAGAAATAATAAACAAGAGAATAAAAATAAAAATAATGGTATACTAAATTGGGATACTTAATTCATCCATTTGCAAATCAAGGGATATTATTAATAGAGTATCAAATACTAATAATCTTATAACAACAAATCACCATTGGCCTGGGCTTGGCCTAGAAATTGACTTGATCATTATAAAATTATAGAGGTAAATTTTGAAAATAATTTGAAAAATGGAGAGTACGATCATCACTATGATTAAGTATCTAAATTTACTTGACTCATAATATGTGAACACTAGAAAAATAAACTGGAATAGTGTCTATGAACTACCAAACTGAAAAACCAAAAGTCTTCATGATGTTGGAAAAATTCTACAAATGCTAGGCTCATGCAATACAAAATATCACATAACTCTAAGTAATACTTACTAATTATATCATCATATATCCTTGAGAATGAGTACTAGGCTCGTAAATATAGAAAATCAGAATAATCGACAAGTCACCTTCTCAAAACATCCAAATAGTGTCTTCAAAAAAGCAAACGAACTTGCTATTATGACTGGTGCTGAAGTTGGCCTCATCGTTTTTTCACCAGGTAATTACAAGCCTTACAATTTTTCGGTCATCTCGATATACATGATATATAGCACCAACAAATATAACTAAATACGTGTTCATCGTCATATTAAACATGCAAATCCAAGATCCTGAACATGATAATTAGTCTCACGTAAAATTAAAGCATCATAAAAAAATACATGACGTGAGAGACATTATAAAAGTAGATCGATAAACAGATTTCTCTCCTCTTGCCTATATAATATTTGTTACACTAATTTATCTCCTTTAGTCCTATTTTTAATTACTGATTTCTCTCCTCTTGTCCTATAGCTAACACGCCCTGTTCTTTTGTCATACAAATGTGAATGAGATCATCGACAAATATGTTGGAAAAGAAAGGCCTCAATCACCATTATCAGCGGACATTGATTATAAGTATGTCCAGATGTTCAGAAAAGTTAATTCTAGAAAACTTGACACACAACTCGATTCTCTGCTAGACCAACTGAATTTTTCGTTAAACTTGAAAAAAAACTCAAGGAAATGAATAAGAACGTGGAGAGCCAACAAGTGTGATTCATAGGTCCTATAGAGAAGATGAACTACATCGAGGCTTCAGCGTTGAAGGAGATATTAGAAGATCTTCTCCTGAAGGTGAAGAATTTTGGTACTGAACGCGAGTATGGTTACGAAAATGGAAGGTGGAAGGATGAATAAAAGCTCTACCAGTTTTTGTTTAATTAATTGTTCTTGTTATTTATTTTTAAAGGTTAACTTTTGCGCAACCATAAAAGTTGTTACTGTATGAGTAGAATGTCACATGTTTAAACCATAGAAATAATATTTTTCAGAAATACAAAGTAAGGCTATTTATTACTAGCCAACATGGTTTGTCTTTTCCCCGGTCGTATCCTGCACATAGCGGAAGTTTAGCACATGTGTTGTTCTAGTAATAAATTGAGGTGATATTTTGACGATATCTACTATGTATGCTTAATCAATGTCAAGATATATTTTATAAGTGTGATCTTTCTATCTTTTAAGAGTACATCTCGATCTAATTATAAGATGATATAATTAAACATTTATTCGATTGAGCTTAAATTTTAAAATAATTAATAATCTTGATAAAAATATTATTATTTTGAGAGATCTGTGTGTTTCAGCAATCCAATATTACACGATTATGACATATGAGATTCGAGGTGCAGTATTTATCCGGTATAGTTTAAGTTTAAAGAATTTTTCTCCTTTTTTTCCTGATATTACTATTTGTAATGACTCGATCGGTCATTTTGCTTTCTAGAATCTCGTACCCCTAAATAAGACTTCCCATACTTGTTTTTACTGATTTATGACTTGGGGGGATGGTTGGTTCGTGATTTGGAAGAGTTTGGGTTGGAATCGGAACACTTGGTTCCTTAAGGTTGGCTTAATAGGCTAAGTTTGACCTCGGTCAACATTTGAGTAAATGACCACCGAATAGGAATTTGACGGTTCCAATATGTTCGTATGATGAATTCGGACTTGGGCGTATGTTCGAAACGGGTTTCGAATGACACGGGAGCGTTTAGGCATCAAATAGTGAAAGTTGGATTCTTGAAAGTTTTAGAAGTCCTATAAATGTGATTTGGATGCGCTTTGGTGATATCGAGGTCCAAACGGAATTCTGAGACCGGGAATAGTTTCTTAATGTGATTTAAGACTTGCATACAAAGTTTGGTATCATTCCGAGTAGTATAAGTACGTTTCGACACGTTGGAAGTATATTGAAGAACATAAAGTCCATAAGTTTGGTTCAATTGGTTTTAGGGTGTGATTCTTAGTTTTAATGTTGTTTCGGAAATTTCGAAGGTTCGAGCGAGTCCGTTTTATGATTTCAAACTTGTTGATATGTTTGGACGGGGCTTTAGGGCCCCCGGATGCCATTCGAACGTCGCACAAGTCGAGTTCAAGCTCAAAATGAGCTGCCGGTGCACCAGTTCTGGTGTGATCGCACCTGCGGTTGGGCAGCTGCAGGTGCGAGCTTGCAGGTGTGGGAAAAGCATCGCAGATGCAGCCCAAGAGCGGAGCCCAGGTTCCGCAGATGCGGACCCTCTTCCACAAAATCGCAATCGCAGGTGTGATCAACGCGCCACAAGTGCGAAAGAGCTGAAGGCAGTGAGGTTCTTTTAAAAACGGGACTTAGGCATTTATGGGTCATTTATTTCAACTTTGGGCGATTTGAGAGCTCTTGAGAAGGGGATTTCGACCTAGCCTTGTGAGGTAAGTAAATTCTACCTAATGCGAGTTTAATACATAGTTTATGTGTAGATTTTTACATGTAAATTAATGAAAATCATGGGTTTAGAGGAAAACCTAGGGTTTTGATAAAAAAGGAGTTTTACCACGAAAATGGTTATGGAACTTAGTAAAAATCATATATTTATGTTTCTAAAGTTAGGAGTAACAACTTTCTTTGAAAATTTTCGGAATATGAGCATGTGGGCCCCGTGAATTTTAGGGATCTTGCAAATTAGGTTGGGTAGTCACTTAAATGGTGAAATTATGAACTCTTGAGCATAGATTGATTAGTTTATATAATGTTTGACTAGTTTCGAGTCGTTTGGCGTCAAGTTTAGAGATATGAGCGCATTCTTGAAGTGAGAAGTAAGCTTTGAGACGAGGTAAGTCTCTTTTCTAACCTTGTAAAAGGGACATTTCCCCATAGGTGAATTTAATTGATATGTGGTCAACGGGGAGTTTGAACTTGGGAAAATGCAGTTGAAGTTGTTGTGTTCTATGATAACCGTACTTGCGGTTAGGGGTCCGCAGGTGAGAGACCGCAGAAGCGGTAAGGAATCCGCAGATGAGTAATTTGAGGGCTAGAGGAGAAACCGCAGATACGGTGAATTTGACGCATCTGCGCGCCCGCAGGTGCGATTTTTGGAGTTATAGTGATTTCCGCATATGCGGACTTTTGGACACAGAAGCGGCACCGCAGGTGCGCTACTTTGACCGCGGATGCGGTAATGCCTGGCCAGAAGGTATAAAAAGGACCCTTTGCGAATTTTGACCATTCTACACCATTCTTTATCCGGGTTTTGGAGCTTTTGGAGGGTTTTGAAGAGGGAATCAAGGGAAACTCGTTGAGGTAAGATTTTTGAACTTAATACTCGTATCTATGGTGAATTTCAGTTGTTTAAGCATGAAAATTATAGAAATTAGGGGTGAAAATTGGGAAAATTAGGGCTTGGAATTGGAGAGTTTAATTTGAAGAATTGAGGGGTCAAACGAGGTTATTTTGGTAAATTTGGTATGTATAGACTCGTGAGTGAATGATGTTTCTAGTTTTGTAATTTTGTTGGATTCCGAGACGTGGGACAAGGGGTAGGGTTTGGCCAATTTCGGGACTTGTGGTCTAATTTGATAATTTTGATGTGGACTTCGTTCCTTTAGCATATATTAATGATATAATACTGATTTTGGATAGATTCGGGGCGATTTATGGCTGAGTCGAGCGGCAAGGGCATTGCGGAGTAGATTATCGTCCGGTTCGAGGTAAGTAACGATTGTAAATATGGACCTGAGGGTATGAAACCCGGAATTTCGTACTATTTCACTATGTTGAGGTGACAGGCGTGTGGGCGCGCACCGTTAGGGATTGTGACTTGGTCCATCGCGTAGCAACTATAGAGTTGCATATTTTGATTAAGCTGTATAATTTGCTATATTTTTTAGAAAGAATTCTTATAATTTGGGTTGAACGCCATGTTTGGGCTGCACGCCGCAACGAATAGCGCTTGGGATGTAGGAGCCCCTCCATAGTTTGTACGCCCCCAGTGAGTGCAGGTACCTACTGAGTGCGAGTGATGAGTGATTGAGAGGTATGAGTGACTGTGAGTCTTGCTCAAAGGGCTGTTTATGAGTGATATTTTTCCCCAGGGGCTTGTTTATGAAATCACTATTTTCACTCTATGTTTATATTGAGCCTCTATTGAAAATGTTGAAAATGTTTTTATATGATTTTAATGAAACTGGAGTTTTTAAGAGATATTTTGATTTGGATACTGATTTGGCCTTTGTTGTTTTCACTGAGACTTTATACTGTAAACTTTATGTGGTTTTACTGCTCTTCACTGCACTAAGCCTTTATTTATAATTGTTACTTACTGAGTTGGCGTACTCAAGTTACTCCATGCACCGTGTGTGCAGATCCAGGTGTCAGGACTTCCGAGAGAGTGTTGATTCTTCCTCAGTATATCCCGGAGCAAGGTAGCTGTACGGCGACCGCAACCTTTCTCTACTCCCTCCTATCTTCTAGTTTTTCATTTTATTAGACTTCTCTTGTCATTTGAGTAGATTGTATCAGACTTGTATTCTAGATGCTCATGACTAGTGACACCGAGGTCGGGTCGTTGATTTTTATGCTTGTTTATTTTCACTCATTCTGAAATGTTTAATGAAAGATTTATGTCGAAGGTGATTAGTAAATGAATTATTGAACAGATTCCTTTTATGTTTTGAATAACGAATCGGCTAGACTAGTACTGCGATAGGCGCCATCCCGACCGGGGTGTTTTGGGGTTGTGACATGGGGCTACGTACGCACTAGGTGACGAGAGTCAGTGCGTAGCTACTAATTATGCAAATGTCTGGGTAGTATAGGCCTACATCATGCTGTGTTGATATAGTTATTACCTTATGTTCATTATTTGCCTTATGAAGTAGCGGAATTTAGTTGTTGCTAAACATTTAGGAAGAAGTTAAACTTGATATAAACATCGGGACCATAAAGGTTTCCATTTGAACTTCGTATTTTGAAAAGAATGGAGGAATATTAAAGTAATCTAAGAAATCTATTTTTGACCGCGTCGCAGGTATGACGCGAGCGGGGTAATCCTTTACTTCTATATTTAACCGCGTCGCATGAATGACTCGCAAGCGGGGTATTTATTTAAATTATATTTGACCGCGTCGCATGGATGATTCGCGAGCGGGGTAATAGATGCATCTATGGTTCACGCTGTTCGACCCTCGGTAGTGCATAATTTACATTTTATGTTGGATCGGGCCGAACGTCCTCGGTTGTATTTATGTATTATACTAGTACTGGGAGTCATTTATTTAATTGGAGTAAATTTACTATTTGGTGAATATTTGTTTGGAAGAAGGAAGTGTCCGGCTTCTTCAATTTCGATGATAGAGTCGTTCAGTTGTTTCGCATTCTGAATTATAATTATTTCCGCATATTGTGCTTATTTAGAATTCTTACATTATTATATTGTTGGCCCTAGTATGTGTCTAAGTCGACCCCTCGTCACTAGATCTTCGAGGTTAGACTAGATACTTACTGGGTACATATTATTTATGTACTCTTGCTATGATTCTGTACTTAATGTACAAGATCTGAGGTAGGTGCATCTAGCTATCCGACGGGAGTACATTCTTGATTCGGTCCTAGACTTACGGTGAGCTGCCCCACTCTAGCCGTTCAGCAGCGTAAGATTTCTTTTGCTTGTACCTGTCTATATTTTTGAGACAGTAGGGTAGTCTTTCTTTTGTATATTCTACTAGATGCCCACACACTTATGACACTTGATCCTTGTCACTTATTAGTAGACTTGATTTTTGGGTTGTAATCATTTAAATACGAGTTCTTTAAGTTATTATCGTTTCATTTGCCTTAATGCTTCGTTATTTATCGCACACGTTAAATTTAATATAAGTAGAATGTTGGAGTTGCTTAACAAATTAAATGGGAGATCACTAGTTGATTAGGGTTGGCTCGCCTAACAATAGTGTTGGGCGCTGTCACACCTCCTTTTTCACCCCCCAGATTAATGAAGGGTAATAAAGGAGTTTTTCCACTTTAAGTGACATTATTCAATTTTGGAATTTATTTATTATTTCAGAGTCGCCACCCAGATTTTTAACGATGCTCCGGGACACCTTTTTGTTTTGAAAATCCCAAACCGAGGAATTTTGACTCTGTTTTAATTTGTCTGCGACCAGAAATCCGAGTAAGGAATTCTGTTAACCCGGGAGAAGGTGTTAGGCATTCCCGAGTTCCGTGGTTCTAGCACGGTCGCTTAACTATTATTATTTGGCCTAAACTATCTGATTGTTTAACGTGTTTTTGCCTATTGTGCATTTGCCCTTTTTAATTTTCAACCGTTTTTGACGTTTATGGATTTATCTTGAAAACAAGTCACGGGAACGTGCACTTGTCTGCTTTTGGACATGTTATAATTGCGCCACATGAAATGCACCCGCAATTACAACACGTGATTTTAATATAGTTTCAAGTTAAAATTGGGGACATGAGTTGTCACACCCGAATGTAGATTAGGTAGTCAAGACTAATGCCAATTTGAGGCGATGTTCAATTATTCTTTAAGTTTTGGAATTTTTATCTAAAAGAGGTATTTTTTGGACTACAAAGTGTACATTTGTTCAAGGTATTCTAAGACTAAGTTTAATATTATTGTGAGGCCATGACTTATGAAATTATTATAGAAAATAGGCCAGCAAGATTTCACTCATTTAGGCCAAATTAATTAAAATGAGGGACCATTTAAACTAACGTCCCATAGCCTAATTAACCTGGATCCACTAACCATTCAACGACAAAATTAAAATTGTCAAATTTAACCATGGACTAATGGCTCATTAATTATATTACCAACTTACATGAAGATATCATTAACATGTTGAGTGATGAAACACTCACACAAGGTATTAAGAAAAGAGATGATAAAGCAAAAGAGCCATTTAAGCTCCTCTTACGCCCCTTCTTTTGTGTAGTGTAATAACTTTTTTTGTTCAGGTAAACATGGCATGAACAGGTATTATCCAATAGGAATTGAGTCCGGTTAAACAGAGACCATTAACGCACAATTAAACAAGTAGTACAGACATTTGAACTCATTAGAAAAGAAGAGATAAGGCTAATAATGAACCTCAAACTTTCCAATATGTTGATTAGGGAAATCGTACAGCAGATTGTCTATGAAGTAGATGAATGCAAAAACAACGTCGTCGATCTCGAAAGGAACTTCGCCGGAAATCTCAAAACTGGACCGGAACTTTTAGAGAAATGGCGTTTAAGGCTATGATTTTTAGTTGGTTATTGATTTGTTTTTTTAGTTGGATTTTGGTGGTGTTTTTGCTAAATTTTTGTTGCCTTTGAGCTGCAATTTTTGGACTGATTTTTGTTGGCCTTTGGTGAAAGATCTAAACTCATTTTGGAGCTATTTTTTGCTGGAGATTTCAGCCGGGTTCAAGACTATTTTTTAGCTCATTATGGGAGTGGTTTTAGGTGATGTTCTCGGTTGTTTCAAGGTGGTTAAAGGATTGCTTTCATGGAGTTTTACATGGGTTTAGGAGCTGGTTGGAGCCTGAGTTTTAAAGCTGAAAATGGTAATTATTTTTGGTTGATTTTACAGCTTTGAGAATTGCTTTAATGGTGGAAATAAGGTGAACCACGGTGGTGGAGATCTGGTGATGAATAAGAGAGAGTGAGAGAGGAAGAAAGGGATACATCGCTGATGTTGGGGTGTCCAAAATTAGCTTCTCTTTTTTTTATCTCATTAGGTCTCTATTATATAGAGGAAGGGATTAGGGTTGTAATGTGGGGAATTTGGTTGGGCCTGAGATTTTGGGCTCTGAAATTAGGCAAATTTGAAACAAGGGAAAATTTTATCTTTAAAAAATAGTCATCTTACTACTAATTAAATTTCTTTTATCAAAACGACCTAATTAACATTTTCACTAATTTAATAAATTAATTGATTAAGCTAATGTATATTTTTTGTGACTTTTATATATTAATCTATCAATTAAAGGGTAATTAATTGCGAATTAAACCTAAGATTACATGAAATGAAAAAATGTGATAATTTTTATGATTTTTCTATGATTTTAAAATATTAAACATGCATGAAATGCAACTAAATAAAGAAAAGTTCCTAAAATTCATTAAAAGTTATTTTTTGATTATTTTTAGGAGTAATTTCCATGCGGGGCAAATATTGGGTGTTCACAGCTACCCCTCTTTGCTCGAGAACATGAAGAGTTTTCAGGCAAAGATAAAGTGAGCAACCACGAGCAATTTTTTCCCGTTTGGTACTCCATTTGGAAGCATTTTGAAAAAGGTTTGACCTAACCTTGCTTCGGAGGTTGCCTACATATCCTTGGCTATAAAGGAATCAGGTCAGTGTAGTTTTGGAAGTTTTGGAGTGATGAGTTCGAGAGTCGAGCGAGGTTCCGTCCGAGGCTCCGGTTCATGGTTTTGCTATTACATCAAAATCCAAATGAAAAAGACTAATTAAGCCTATCAGCTACGAGTTACAAGATTCCTATCTACGGGTCTTCTGAAGCTTGATCTTGAGTCTTGGCTGCTTCTTTATACATACTCTGATCTGAATCTTGATGCTTGTTCATTGTAGGTGTTGGTTAAATCTTCTTCAGCTTTTCGAATCAAGGCAGGATATAAAGAACGGATGACTTCAATCTCGGTCGTGAATAGTCCACGTCTTTCCCGCTTCTGTACTTTGGGGTTCAACTCTTTTCTTTTTCTTCTTTTCTTTTATTCTGAATTGAGACGTCTTCTTTTGGTCATCTCGAATCCATTGTCCTAAAAACGCAATCTGCACAAAATCAAAAAGCAAACGAACGAAATTTTTTGCCCCAGTTTTCACTAGGAAAATTTCGTGAGTTACTGTAAGGAATTCTATACTACTTTATTATTGAAAGCGGTGAAAAGCCGGGAATAATGCACCCAGAGTTATTGTAGACTAGGGAGTGGATACCCTATGCCCAAAGGTAAAATCAACTAGGGGTTGGAGACCCTCTGTTGGAAGAGAATTGACAGGTTATGATATCGGCAAGAAAAGATCACCGGGTTATGCCGGTGTCTGGAAATGCGATCAATCGGGTTATGCCGGCATCATCCAGGGAATGGAGACCCTAGGAGAAAATTCATCAGACTAGGTCTTTTTTGGTATCTTAGGAGAAAGATTCATCGGACTAAGATTTCGATCCTAGGAGAAAATTCATCAGACTAGGTCTTTTTTGGTATCTTAGGAGAAAGATTCATCGGACTAAGATTTCGATCCTAGGAGAAAATTCATCAGACTAGGTCTTTTTTGGTATCTTAGGAGAAAGATTCATCGGACTAAGATTTCGATCCTAGGAGAAAATTCATCAGACTAGGTCTTTTTTGGTATCTTAGGAGAAAGATTCATCGGACTAAGATTTCGATCCTAGGAGAAAATTCATCAGACTAGGTCTTTTTTGGTATCTTAGGAGAAAGATTCATCGGACTAAGATTTCGATCCTAGGAGAAAATTCATCAGACTAGGTCTTTTTTGGTATCTTAGGAGAAAGATTCATCGGACTAAGATTTCGATCCTAGGAGAAAATTCATCAGACTAGGTCTTTTTTGGTATCTTAGGAGAAAGATTCATCGGACTAAGATTTCGATCCTAGGAGAAAATTCATCAGACTAGGTCTTTTTTGGTATCTTAGGAGAAAGATTCATCGGACTAAGATTTCGATCCTAGGAGAAAATTCATCAGACTAGGTCTTTTTTGGTATCTTAGGAGAAAGATTCATCGGACTAAGATTTCGATCCTAGGAGAAAATTCATCAGACTAGGTCTTTTTTGGTATCTTAGGAGAAAGATTCATCGGACTAAGATTTCGATCCTAGGAGAAAATTCATCAGACTAGGTCTTTTTTTTGGTATCTTAGGATAAAGATTCATCAGACTAAGATTTTGATCCTAGGAGAAAATTCATCAGACTAGGTCTTTTTTGGTATCTTAGGAGAAAGATTCATCAGACTACGATTTTTATCCTAGGAGAAAATTCATCAAACTAGGTCCTTTTTTATTGTTATCTTAGGAGAAAGATTCATCAGACTACGATTTTTATCCTAGGAGAAAATTCATCAAACTAGGTCCTTTTTTATTGTTATCTTAGGAGAAAGATTCATCAGACTAAAATTTCTATCCTAGGAGAAAGACTAGGGCTTCTATATCTTAGGAGAAAGATTCATCGGCCTAAGATTTCGATCCTAGGAGAAAATTCATCAGACTAGGTCTCTTTTTTTGTTATCTTAGGAGAAAACATCATCAGACTAAGATTGTTGTCCTAGGAGAAAGTTCATCAGACTAGGTTTCTATCTTAGGAGAAAGATTCATCGGACTAAGATTTCAATCCTAGGAGAAAATTCATCAGACTGAGATTTCGATCCTAGGAGAAAATTCATCACACTAGGTCGTTTTTTGTTATCTTAGGAGAAAGATTCATCGGACTAAGATTTCGATCCTAGGAGAAAATTCATCACACTAGGTCGTTTTTTGTTATCTTAGGAGAAAGATTCATCGGACTAAGATTTCGATCCTAGGAGAAAAATTCATCAGACTAGGTCTTTTTTTTGTTGCTATTTTAGGAGAAAGATTCATCAGACTAAGATTTTGATCCTGGGAGAAAATTCATCAGACTAGGTCCCTTTTTTGTTATCTTAGGAGAAAGATTCATCGGACTAAGATTTCGATCCTAGGAGAAAATTCATCAGACTAGGTCTTTTTTTGTTTATCTTAGGAGAAAGATTCATCAGACTAAGATTTCTATCCTAGAAGAAAGTTCATCAGACTAGGGCTTCTATCTTAGGAGAAAGATTCATCAGACTAAGATTTTAATCCTAGGAGAAAATTCATTAGACTAGGTCTTTTTTTTGGTATCTTAGGAGAAAGATTCATCAGACTAAGATTTTGATCCTAGGAGAAAATTCATCAGACTAGGTCTCTTTTTTTGGTATCTTAGGAGAAAGATTCATCAAACTAAGATTTCTATCCTAGGAGAAAATTCATCAGACTATGTCCCTTTTTATTGTTATCTTAGGAGAAAGATTCATCGGACTAAGATTTCGATCCTAGGAGAAAATTCATCAGACTGGGTTTTTTTTTTATCTTAGGAGAAAGATTCATCAGACTAAGATTTCTATCCTGGGATAAAGTTCATCAGACTAGGTCTTCTATCTTAGGAGAAAGATTCATCGGACTAAGATTTTGATTGGGAGGAAAGTCCATCAGACTAGGACGTTTTATCCTAGGAGGAAAAACGTGAAAAGCAATGGAAAAATTTATGCACACTAACAAGACAAATAAAGGCAAAGATTTGAGAACTTCCCTTTGTCAGCTCTTCTCTTCTTTTCATTTCCTCTTCTTTTTTCATTTTTTTTTTTCATATTCCATCTTTTATTTTGAATCACTTTCTCTGCACTGCTTTATTCCTGTTTCAAACAAAGAAAATTTTGTCAATTTTGAAAGTGGTGGTCGATTTGTGGCCTTGAGTCCTGAGCATCTTGGCTTTTGTTCAATCATGAGTCGGTTTCCAGAGACTTTTGCTCAGCATCAACCTTGATTGTTTCATACCAGTACCATTTGTATTTGTGGCTCAATCAGACTTATTCCAATAGGAGATCTTTGCTTAGGCAACCTTTTCTGATATCTTGAATGGCTTCTTGCCTTTTGGAGCAATTTGACTGTCAGAGGAAATCACCAGTTATTTTGTTTGCGCCAAGTAGGCTGACAAGAGTTATTTTTTGGGGGGAAAGCCTCTGCATGAATCCTCAATGCATGTTGATAGTAACAACTAAGTGTGCTGGCCAAATTTTCTTTGTGCAACTGAAAAGCTGGTAGCAGATTTTTAAATCTTTTCTTGCTTGTTTTGACAAGGACTGATTCAGAGTGAAGGATACAATGATGCAAAGAAACAAGTATTGACAAGAAATGCCCTTTTCGGGAAGGACAGAAGGGAGAGTTTTTTTTTCACTTTTTTTTTCTTTTATGATAACTAGCTTTAATGATTATGACATGCATTTTGGACTTAACGACCGATCTATCAAACTAATCTAACCTTTTCTTTTACCATTCCTAAGACCTTTGAAGTCGGGCTCGTTTATGCCAATTTTTTGCATCAGCTTCACGACTCATTTTCGACTAGTGGTGCCCCGAGAGGTTTTCCACCAACAAGTCTCTCTCATTTATTTTTCTCTACTTACCGGCGCCTTACAGTGCCCGTGAGGGTTTTCACTATTAAGACTCTCTCATTTCCTCTCTTTTTTTTTTTTTTTTTTTGCTTTCTTTTGTGAGCAACCTGACAATGTTCTTGTCATGTGACAACTGTTGCTCATTCCATGCTTTCATGGGCGAGAAACTGACAGTGTTCTATGTCGCGTGACAACCGTTGCTCATTGCATGCTTCTGTTAGCATTCTTGAAGGCATATCGGGAGGTCTTTATTTGGAAGGTTTTTGGATAGGGTAGGAAAAGAGGGTTGGCATGAAGGCTTAAACTAGACTCAAATGAGGGGTTATAGACTTACAACTCTTGGAATCGACTCTTTTAAAAGTAGAATAAAATTTCTGCCCCAGTTTTAGCTATTGGGTTTTTTTTTTGGACTTTTTTTTTTACTCTTATTTGGTTGGACTGAACCGTGTAAGACTGCCTACATATCCCTTTTTTAAAGGAATCAAGTCTAACGTAGTTCAAACATCTGACCTAACTATTTTTCATCTTCCTTTATTTTTCTCATGTTTTTTTTTTCATTTTGCTTTCTTTCTCTTTTTTTTTTTCAAAACAAACTGCTCTAGCTTCTTTTTTTTTAGGGCATAGATCTGAGACTATTCTTTTTCTCTTCTTTTTTTCAAAACAAACTGTCCCAACTTTTATTTTCTGAGGGCATGAACTTTGACTGTTCTTTTCTTCTCTCTCTTTTTTTTCATGTGAACTTTCTAAGAGTTGCCCCAATTTATACTCTTGGGGCATGGATCTTTCTTTTCTTTTCTCTTTTTTTTTTTGACTCTTGACTCTAAACTTGATTCCAAAAGAGGGTGGTCAAAGAAAAATGATACCGGCTCAAAAAGGGGTAGAGAAGGGTATAAAGTATTTAGATAGCAAAAAAAAGGCCCCCCAGCCTCGAGAAAGCCAAAACATATTATCTTCACAAACAACGACATTGACGGACATGTCGGTTTCTGGGTCTTTTTTAGTGTATGCTGTATGGGCAATACTTTCTTCGCAGTGAATGACCCATGTCAATTTGGGTGACTTTTTCTTGGGTTTTGTCTTGATGTAGAAGATGTATTTTTCCACTAAACTGATATGTTTCAAGTTGTCTGGAATACACCTTCTTTTGAAAATACTTTTTATCTTTTAGTGCTAAACATACTTTAAATCGTCTGGTCATCCTTAAACCCGATCTTCTCAATGATTCAAAAGGTGAAGATCTTTAACAATTATGAGCATGACTGCTTTTGTTCCATGTAAACTTGACTCATGCTTATTTTCGGAACGTTACATGTCCCTATTCATCCTTAAAAGTATCTCTTTCTCACATATCTCATTCAAGACAAAATCAGTTTTCTAAAATCTGGCCAAAATTTCCGCATGCATGTTATGTCACTAGAACAAGCGTGAAAAGAACTATGCACAAAATGGACACAAAATGAGCGACTGTTTTTTTTTTTGCTTTCTGTTTTGAATAAAGGATAGAAAGGTCCGATAGCAGAAAAAGAAGAAGAAAAGACGACAAAATAAGCTACCATGGCTAAAAGAAGAGTGCCTTTCCAGTTTCTAAGCGACATTTTAGCCACAAAGTTGCACATCCGCACTACTACGACATTCAGTCCTTTTTATCGCTTTTAATTCAACACTCAAAATTTTGACTTTTTCATTAAACCGTTCCCAATATTGACTGTCGGATTTCAAGACTGACGGCATGTGAGATTTCATAACAACTAATTTCCCAAAGGACTTGAAAGAATTTTTTATGTCTCTCCATCATCAAATCATCCCGTGCAGAGCATATCCTGTTGCTCAAAACGGGTAGAAGTCCGCCAACATTTGCCTCCATTTATCACCAACTTGTCTACTTGTCTTTCTGTTACCTTAATTGGATCAACAATAGTGGTTCTTGTTCCTTCGGTTGAGAAGATGCTTTTATTTCCGAAAGATCCTGGATTATTTTTGTGACTTGCCATCGCAAACCAACAAACCGACCACCTTTAACTAGCTTTTATTTCAAAACAACAAACATGTTAGAATAAACACTCTTTTTTTTTCTCATTTCTTTTTTTTTCGCTCTTTTTTTCTTTTTTCTTTTTTTTCTTTTTCTATTGTTATTTTCGCCCTTTGTTTTTCTCAGTTATTTTTGTCACTCTTTTTTTTTTGTTTATTCTCTCTCTTCTTCTTTTTTCACTTTCTTTTTTTCTCTCTCTTTTAATTTTTTTTTTTGCCTATGATCGAATTCGATGAGGATTGTCTACGTATCATCACGCCGCATGAATCAGATCTTGCGTAGTTCGGAAAGATTGGGAATAAAGTAAATAACCTGACTCTTTTTTTTGAATTTTGTAAGTTTTTTTCGAAACAAAGACTTATAAAGAAGAAAGAAAATATTTTTCGGATTTAGATTTGTTTTTTTTTTCTTGGAATTTCGAAAGAAAAACTTCTAAATAAGAAAGAATTTTTTTGGACTATTATTTTGAATTTATGAAAGAAATACTTCTATAAGAAAAATAAAATATTTTTGAATTTTGAATTTTCTTTTCAATTTCTCGAAAGAAGAAAGAAAATATTTTTGGATTTTATATTTTGGTTTTTCTTTGTTTGTTTTTTTTTCAAACTTTTTGAAAGAAAGACTTCTAAAGAAGAAAGGAAATATTTTTTGATTTTTGATTTATTTATTTTTTTGACTTTTTTTGGAAAAGGACTCCTAAAAAAAGGATAGATTTTTTTTTTGGATTTTTATTTGATTTTCTTTTCGAATGAAAGACTTCTAATATGAACGAAAATATTTTGGTTTTAAATTTTTATTTTTAGGAAAGACTTCTAAAGAAGTAATTAAAGGAATTATTTTTTGAATTTCTTGAAAATTGGGGGTCTCAAAGAAAGATTTTTCTAAAGGAGGAAAGAAAGGAAAATATATATTTTTTGGATTTTTTTTTTTTGAAAATTGTGAAAATGAAAAGGTAGAAAATATTTTTTTGGGATTATGATTTCATTCGTTTTCTTTTTCTAACAAAAGACTCCTACAAAAATATCTTTGGTTAAAAAATTTTATTTGAAATTTTCTAAAGAAAGATTTCCAAAGTACGGATTAAAAGAAAATATTTTTGAATTTTTTTAAAATAGGAGCCGTAATCGATTAGGTTTGCCTACGTATTTCACATCCGGTGAGAATCAGACCCGCGTAGTTCTGAAAATTTTGACGGAACCGAGGAAATATGATATTAACTTATTTTCATTGTTTTTTTTGTAATACATTTTCTCTTTCTCCATCTTTAAAAAATTTTGGCAGAGTTTCATGACATTTTCAAGTATCGGGGGTTTCAAAATCGGGTAAATTTTCTATCCTATCTCACTCTTGGTTTTTCTGCTATTTTTTTTATTCGGTCAACAAACAAGCCGAAACAAAATATTGAACACGTAGCTGGTAAGATGCATCAGTATGGTCATTTATTTCGGGTTCGCCTGTCCTAGACGGATTGAGTCCCCTAAGTCGAATGCACGTGATGAAAACATTGTTCCTACTAGGGATCCGACATGAGGCTATGTTATACTAGGTTTATATCCTGGGGTTTTGTTCTAGACAAGGCTTACCCGAGCGGACAACTCAAGCCGAGGTCGGGGCAACGTACCGGGAATACAGAAGCTTCACCGGCTTTGCAACTTTTCCGTACCTCGTTCTAAAATTTGGATGACTCTAACAGAAAAGAAATCACACAAACTGCACACTTCCCAGATGATTTAGAAGACTCAGAGAGAAGAAGGGTTTCGACACAGTTTTATACGCAGTTCAGATAATATAAAAGCGGTAAATAAGGCAATTAGCACATTAGGTTTAAACACGTAAAATCAGATAATGAAAGCCAAAATATAACAGTTATATAAACTCGAATTCTTGAACCCTGAACTAGAGATTCTGGGTTCGTTCCCCAGCAGAGTCGCCAGAGCTGTCACACCTCCTTTTTGACCCCCCGGATTAATGAAGGGTAATAAGGGAGTTTTTCCACTTTAAGTGACATTATTAAATTTTGGAATTTATTTATTATTTCAGAGTCGCCACCCGGATTTTTGACGATGCTCCGGGACACTGTTTTATTTTGAAAATCCCAAACCGAGAAATTTTGACTCTGTTTTGATTTGTCTGCAACCAAAAATCCGAGTAAGGAATTCTGTTAACCCGGGAGAAGGTGTTAGGCATTCCCGAGTTCCAGGGTTCTAGCACGGTCGCTTAACTATTATTATTTGGCCTAAATTATCTAATTGTTTAACGTGTTTTTGCCTATTGTGCATTTGCCCTTTTTAATTTTCAACTACTTTTGACGTTTATGGATTTATCTTGAAAACAAGTCACGGGGACGTACACTTGTCTGCTTTTGGACATGTTATAATTGCGCCACATGAAATGCACCCGCAATTACAACACGTGATTTTAATATAGTTTCAAGTTAAAATTGGGGACATAAGTTGTCACACCCGAATGTAGATTACGTAGTCAAGACTATGGTCGTGACGGTTTTAGAATGCCAATTTGAGGCGATGTTCAATTATTCTCTAAGTTTTGGAATTTTTATTTAAAAGAGGTATTTTTTGGACTACAAAGTGTACATTTGTTCAAGGTCTTCTAAGACTAAGTTTAAGATTATTGTGAGGCCATGACTTATGAAATTATTATAGAAAATAGGCCAGCAAGATTTCACTCATTTAGGCCAAATTAATTCAAATGAGGGACCATTTCAACTAACGTCCCATAGCCTAATGAACCTAGATCCACTAACCATTCAACGACAAAATTAAAATTATCCAATTTAACCATGGACTAATGGATCATTAATTATTTTACCAACTTACATGAAGATATCATTAACATGTTGAGTGATGAAACACTCACACAAGGTATTAAGAAAAGAGATGATAAAGCAAAAGAGCCATTTAAGCTCCTCTTACGCCCCTTCTTTTGTGTAGTGTAATAACTTTTTTTTTCCAGGTAAACAGGGAAAGAACAGGTATTATCCAATAGGAATTGAATCCGGTTAAACAGAGACCATTAACGCACAATTAAACAAGTAGTACAGACATTTGAACTCATTAGAAAAGAAGAGATAAGGCTAAGAATGAACCTCAAACTTTCCAATATGTTGATTAGGAAAATCGTACAGCAGATTGTCTATGAAGTAGATGAATGCAAAAACAACGTCGTCGACCTCGAAAGGAACTTCGCCGGAAACCTCAAAACTCAACCGGAACTTTTAGAGAAATGGCGTTTAAGGCTATGATTTTTAGTTGGTTATTGATCTGTATTTTTAGCTGGATTTTTGTGGTGTTTTTGCTAAATTTTCGTTGCCTTTGAGCTGCAATTTTTGGATTTTTGCTGGCCTTTGGTGAAAGATCTAAACTCATTTTGGAGCTTTTTTATGCTGGAGATTTCAGCCAGGTTCGATACTATTTTTCAGCTCATTATGGGAGTGGTTTTAGGTGATGTTCTGGGTTGTTTCAAGGTGGTTAAAGGACTGCTTTCATGGAGTTTTACATGGGTTTAGGAGTTGGTTGGAGCCTGAGTTTTAAAGCTGAAAATGGTAATTATTTTTGGTTGATTTTACAGCTTTGAGAATTGCTTTAATGGTGGAAATAAGGTGAACCACGGTGGTGGAGATCTGGTGATGAATAAGAGAGAGTGATAAAGGAACAAAGGGATACGACGATGATGTGGGGGTGTCCAAAATTAGCTTCCCTTTTTTTTTTATCTCATTAGGTCTCTATTATATAGATGAGGGGATTAGGGTTGTAATGTGGGGAATTTTGTTGGACCTGAGATTTTGGGCCCTTAAATTAGGCCAATTTGAAACAAGGCCAAATTTTATCTTTCAACAATAGTCTTCTTACTACTAACTAAATTTCTTTTATCAAAACGACCTAATTAATATTTTCACTAATTAAATAAACTAATTGATTAAGCTAATGTATATTTTTATGACTTTTATATATTAATCTATCAATTAAAGGGTAATTAATTGCGGATTAAACCTAAGATTACATGAAATGAAAAAATGTGACAATTCTTATGATTTTTTTATGATTTTAAAATATTAAACATGCATGAAATGCAACTAAATAAAGAAAAGTTCCTAAAAAATTCATTAAAAGTTATTTTGTGATTATTTTTAGGAGTAATTTCCATGCGGGGCAAATATTGGGTGTTCCCAACTGCCCCTCTTTGCTCGAGCACATGAAGAGTTTTTCAGGCAAAGATAAAGTGAGCAACCACGAGCAATTTTTGCCCATTTGGTACTCCATTTGGAAGCATTTTGAAAAAGGTTTGACCGAACCTTGCTCTGAAGGTTGCCTACATATCCTTGGCTATAAAGGAATCAGATCAGTGTAGTTCTGGAAGTTTTGGAGTGATGAGTTCGAGAGTGGAGCGAGGTTCCGTCCGAGGCTCCGGTTCATGGTTTTTCTATTACATCAAAATCCAAATGAAAAAGACTAACTAAGCCTACCAACTACGAGTTACATGATTCCTATCTACGGGTCTTCTGAAGAGATATATACTAAGAAGACAAGTAAAGAGACAAGAGATTTTTTCGTGGAAAAATCCGACTCAAGGGGACAAAAACCACGACCTACACTTGTAGGATTTCAACTTCACTAACTTGTAATCTAAACTATTACAAGCCATTTTGTAATGCACTTTTACAAAGACTTCAACACACTAACTTGTAAACACTATCACAAGCCACTTTGTCACTATCTAGTTACAAAGACTTTGACTTATGACTAACCCTAGTCACACACAAACACAGATGGTTTAAGGTTAAGGGATTCCTAAAAAGTTGCTTCTACAAAAGCGAGTAGGATACAATGAAAAGTAAAATGCAAGATTACAACTCAACTAAGGACACTAACAACACATGGCAAAACTGGTCCGTCTTAGTGGAGTTGTCTTCTTGCCCTTGAAACACTTGAGTCTTCAATGCTAGAGACCACTTCAATGCTTGAGAGGATGTTCTAAGTAAATGCTCAAGTGAATATCTTGTTTGTCTTCAAACAAGATATTAAAGACCTTGGCACATTCCAAGAAGGATGTCCCATATATTTAAGGTACACTTCACAACCAATGGGAAGTGACTGATGCACTATTACTGCACTGTAGCGTGTACAGTTGCAGGCATCACTTTTCTGCCACAACTTTTACAGCTGTAAAGTTGACCCTGTATTTTCATCTGTGAGTCTGTCAAGGGATCAAGTCCTCCAACTGGTCCTTATGCGTTTAACAGTACACTATCCGGAATTCCTTGAGTCAAGGCTGACTGGTTGTGATGTCTACTTATCAGGTCTTTTATCTGGTTCTTCACATAAAAGTTTGTTAGATTATCAAAACAGAATACAACCCATCAATTTCCCCCTTTTTGATGATGACAAAATTTTATAATTGGGGAGCAGTTATATATACTACCAGTAGTAGATACATAGCAAATGATCGACCAGGTTCCTAAAGAGTTCCCCCTGTCGATGTGCTCCCTTTCCCCCTTAGTCCCTGCCATCGTTAATTGTCCCAATTATCCCAGACTTCCCCCTTTAGTCATCATAAAAAAACATAACTAGGAAGAAAGCATAAAGAAGTCCAAGAAAGCTAACTCATGCTTCTTATGTGCACACAACATGATAGAAAAAAAAATAACAAGGCAGATAAGCATTAATGAGAACATAAAAAGACTGATTTCATTGATAAAAACTTTAAAACATAAGGAAGTATTTCCTTGAAGAGAAAAGGACTTCATTTGGATTTTTCAGATAGGAGCAGCTAGGTGGTATCCAATCTCAATCACAAAAAAAAAAAAAAAAAAAAAGCACAAAAACTGTTAACCACAACACATCATAGAGAGACTAGGGAAGATGGAGCCTATGGGGCACTAGAGGAGAAAGGCTTGGAGGAGGAGGCGGTGAGAGTGCGAAGGACCAGGTCCATGTGAGCATTTGCAGAGGACTGTTCCTCGAGCAGTTTTTCTTTTAGGTTCTCCACCTGTTGCTTCAGCTCAGCATTCTCCTTAATCAAGCGGGCCACTTCTTCATTTGAGGAGCTACTAGAACCGGGTCCCCCTTCAGCTTGACTTGACACCTCTAGAATTGCTTGAGCCTTCAACCTCTGGATTGTATAATGTGCAGCATTCAAAGCATTTATAAACTAAGAGATGGTAGAAGTGTTGCCCCCTGCCTTCTCAAGGCACTCACATTTTTCAAGGGTTGTCTTTGAGAATATTTGCTTGTGAGTCCCTACCCGAGGATTGTTGAGTGGAACCTTGTAATGCTCAAAGACCTGAATGAGCAGAAAGCCATAGGGGAGGCCATGATTCCCATCCTTGACAGAGACAACCTTATCCATGTGATTGATCATGAGAGCAGGTATGTTGACATGCTTGTACTCGTCAAGGGCTTCCATTAAGATCAGATCAGCTCTGGAAGCAACAGAGCGCCTCTCGGCACGGGGAAGAAGGACCTTGTTTACCAGCTCAAAGAGAAGCTGATAAACAGGTTCTTGTGCACCCGTTCCCCCTGCTGGACTGTCCCTGGCTTAACTATGGCTCGCCTAAAATCCCCTTTACAGGCATACTTCTCGGGGTCCACTGAAGACAGCCCTATGGATGGAACATTTAGAATCGTCCCCAAGGCAGCATCATCAAAGGCAATGTCAACACCCCTAACCAATACACAGACATGAAGCTCAGCAGGAGTGAAAAGCATTTCATAGAACTCTTGCACAAGATCCTCATACACCTTAGGCCCACTCATGTTAAACAGATGCTCCCATTTTTGGAACTCAACCATGGCCATGAGTTGACTCATGCCAGGCATCTCAAGAATCTCAGGTTCAAAAGTGCGACCCCACAACACGCTTTGATTTCGAACATTTTCCTGCCATTTCCCACTATTGCTTGGTATAGTCTTCATAGAACCAGGTCCTCCCACAGTTTCTATCTCCTTTTTAGTTTCCCAATCACCTTCACAGATTTCCCTTTGGCACTAGTTGAAAACACAGATTTCTTTTCACTTGCTTCCCCGACTTCCTTTTTCTTAGACTTCTCATCACCTTTCGGGGGTGACAGAGCCTTTTTCTTCTCGTCTTTACCAGACCCAGACTTTTTCCTCCCTACTAAAGAACTAGGTTCCTCAGCAATTTCCTCTTCTACCACAACAACAAGAATATTTCTATCCGCCACCAGCTGACCATCCTTGACCAACCTCTTATTCTCCTGCTTGGTGCTCTTCTTACTCTTCTCAAGAGCCAAATGAATAGCCTCCTTCTTCTGTAACCTGGTTGATGGATGCTTCACAGTGGTTTCTAGAGTACTAGCACTGTGACGGAGTTTGAAGCGAGCACTCAGAACCATGTCGTCCTCATCATCCTCATTCATGGGCTCATTGAGTAGAGGGATGGACTCAAGAGGAGGAGTATAAAAGATTTGTTCTTGAGGGGAATGAGGAAGTGAAGTACCAGGTTCCTCACTAGGTTTGGCAGTTATAGACTCATGGTAAGGAGACTCAAAGAGGACCATTGTTCCCTCATCCTCTAAGAAGGACGACGCTGCTCCCTAAGTTTCAGGAAGGGAGGAAGTGCCTTCAGAAGGGGGGTTCTCAGAGGCAATGGCCATTATGTTTTCAGCCGCCTCTTTTTCTAGAGACTCCATGTGAGTCGAGGAATTGAGGAATGAGGAGTTGATGTACTGGTTAGGGTCATCCTCTGAAGCTTCAGAGACTTGAGAAGCTTCAGCGGTTAGGGGTCCAGACGGTGGTACAGATGAGGAAGGGGGTACAATGGTGGTTTCATCAGCTAGGGTTTTCAGAGAGGAATCAGCTGAAAGAGAAGAAGAAAGGGTGGCCTCTAGGACTGTAGGTCCCTTGGGTGTTTCTGAGACAGGTGAGGGTGAAGAGGGAGGAGTAATGGTGATGACGACCTCTTGAGGAGAGGACGCTTGACCCTCAACTGAGACTGTGTTGAGATCAGTGGTGATAGAGAGAGAGGGTTCGTTTGAGGATGCCATTGTTGAAAGTTAGAGAAGAGCTTCAGAGAGAGAGAGAGAGTGTGTCTTTTGAGTAAAAGAGAAAGTAAGAGTGGGTGTGTGTGCTGATAGGTGAGATATGAAGGAGATTTATAGGAGAATGGAGTAATGAGGGGGAAGAGAAACGGGTTCAACTGGCGGTAGGAAATTTTGGGAAAAGGGTAACGTGCAGGAGGAGTTGAAAGGGTGGAGTGATAGAAGTGATAGACATGGTTTCTGAAAAGGCGGACGATGTGGCAGCAGTAATTAATGCAGTTACGTTTTTGAAAAAGGGAGAGAACACACATAGCTACTAACCTGGGGTACAGGAACCAGGTCCCGTACCTATTTTTCTTGTAAAAAAAAATGCTCAGTCTCTTTTTGTTCTACAATGTCACTCCTTTAAATTATGTAGTCACCATGCGTGTCTACATGCAACGGTATTGATGTGAGTTAGACTTTATCAGAAAACACTTTAGCTGACTGTACCTGAGTATGACATTCATAGCCAAGAAGGGGAATCGGGTCCCTAATTGGGTCTCATCAACCCCAGTGCCATTCGATTTTTCTCACAATATTCCCTGCCCAGTGCCTTGGTGAAAATATCCGCAATCTGATCTTCAGTGCAGCAGAACCTAATGCAGATGTGCCCCTTTTCAACATTGTCTCCGAGGAAGTGATGTCGCACGTCAATGTGCTTAGTTCTCTTGTGTTGAACCAGGTTCTTTGCCATGTTGAGAGCACTGGTGTTATCACACAGAAGTGGTATGCTGTCAATATATACTCCAAAATCCTCCAGTTGTTGTTTGATCCACAACAGTTGAGCACAGCAAGATGTAGCTGCAACATATTCTGCTTCGGCTGTGGACAAGGCCACTGAATTCTGCTTCCTTGTACCCCAAGAGATGAGGCAAGATCCAAGAAAATGAGGCATCCCTGAAGTACTCTTCCTGTCCACCAGATAACTTGCATAATCAGCGTCAGCATAACCAACAAGATTGAAATTGTCACCTGAGGGATAATATAGGACCATGTCATGTGTGCCTTTGAGATAGCGTAGGATCCTTTTAGCAGCTTTTAGATGCGACTCCTTAGGATTGGATTGAAAGCTTGCACACAATCCCACATTGAACACAATGTCTGGCCTACTTGCAGTGAGATAGAGTAGAGAGCTAGTGATTCCCTTGTACATTGTTTGGTTTACAGGAGGGCCAGACTAATCCATGTCAAGTTTGGTAGCCACTGCAATAGGTGTGTCAATCACCTTTTAATCTTCCATATCAAACCACTTGAGCAGCTCCTTGATGTATTTCTGCTGACTGATGCATGTTCCTTTTGTGGATTGTTTCACTTGAAGACCCAGAAAGAAGTTCAGTTCCCCTATCATGCTCATCTCAAACTCACCACCTATAAGCATTGCAAATTCCTTACACAGTGAATCTGTTGTAGCCCCAAAAATAATGTCA
The DNA here is from genome assembly GCA_005239495.1 of Nicotiana undulata. Lineage (NCBI taxonomy): Eukaryota > Viridiplantae > Streptophyta > Magnoliopsida > Solanales > Solanaceae > Nicotiana > Nicotiana undulata. The sequence goes on from ML256703.1 coordinate 42,154, forward strand.
TCAACATACACCTGGACGATAAGAAGGTTCTTTCCTCGTTTCTTCATAAATAGGGTGTTGTCAATATTTTCTCGAGTGAATCCATTATCCAGTAGAAACTTGGATAGCCTTTCATACGAAGCTTTGGGGGCTTGCTTGAAACCATACAAGGCTTTGTCCAGTTTGAAAACATACTCTGGATGAGCATGACTTTCAAACCCAGGGGGTTGCTTGACATATACTTCTTCCTTGAGATATCCATTCAAAAATGCACTTTTCACATCCATTTGGAATAAAGTGAATTCCATATGAGATGCAAAATCAATGAGAATCCGAAGGGCTTCCATACGAGCAACAAGAGCAAAAGTTTCATCATAATCAATCCCTTTCTCTTGATTGTAACTCTGAACCACAAGCCTTGCTTTATTTCTGGTAGTTTTCCCATTCTCATCCAGCTTGTTCCTGAACACCCACCTGGTTCCTATGATGGTTCTATTTGAGGGTCGAGGTACCAGATGCCATACTTTGTTTCTCTCAAACTGATGAAGCTCCTCTTGCATAGCAATGATCCATCCTTCAGAGCTTCTTTGATGTTTTTGGGTTCTATTTGGGATAAAAAGGCTGAGAAGGCTAGGGAATTTCTGGTTTTGGATCTGGTTTAAACTCCAGAATCAAGAGGGGGGATTATGTTATCAAGAGGATAAGAACTCTTATGTTTCCAATTTGGGACTTGAAATTGATTGGAGGAAGAACTTGGTAGATTAGGGAGATTTCCCTGCGTTTCTTTTTCTGCTACCTGAGGAGTACCTTCCACAGCATCTCCAACTCTTTCTTCAGCTTCTGTGGAAGAGATTGGGGTACCAGGTTCCTCCTGTGAACCAGAGGAAGAGGTCACATTGCCTTCATTCATCTCCTTGGTTTAACTCATCATGTCAGCTTTGCCATTTGAGACATCAGAAATCTCTCCAGGAACCAGGAGTGGTTCATTGTCTTGATCATCACCATTTTCATCCTTGTTTGAGGAAGGAGTTTCATTAAAGAGCACGTGAACACTCTCTTCTACACATTGGGTTCTTTTGTTGTACATTTTGTATGCTTTACTTTGAGAGGAATATCCTAAAAAGATTTCTTCATCACTCTTGGCATCGAACTTTCCTAGCTGATCATTCCCATTGTTTAGAACATAGCACTTGCAACCAAGAGCTCTCAGATGAGTTATTTTTGGCTTTCTTCCATTGAGTAGTTCATAAGGGGTCTTGTTCAGGAAGGACCTGATCATGCACCTGTTCACCAAGTAGCAGGCAGTATTGATTGCTTCAGACCAGAAGTTCTTAGCGATCCCACTGTCAATGAGCATTGTTCGAGCCATATCTTCCAGGGTTCTGTTCTTCCTTTCCACTACTCCATTCTGCTGAGGAGTCCTAGGTGCTGAGAAGTTGTGTGTGATTCCATTTTCAGTGCAAAACTCATCAAATTTTGCATTTTCAAATTCAATTCCATGGTCGGATCTGATGCAAGCTACCTTTAAGTCCATCTTCACCTGGATTTTCTTTACAAAAGCCACAAATACTTCAAACGTCTCATCTTTTGTTCTAAGAAATAATGTCCAAGTGAATCTTGAGTAGTCATCCACAATCACAAAAATGTACTTCTTTCCACCTCTGCTTGGAATTCTCATGGGTCCACACAAATCCATGTGAAGTAGTTCAAGAGGTCTGGATGTGCTAACATCTTTCTTAGGCTTAAAAGATGATCTCACATGTTTTCCTTTGGCGCACACATCACACACTCTGTGCTCCTTGAACTTAGAGTTTGGCAGACCACGAACCAGGTCCTTCTTTATCAGCTTGTTTAGAAGAGAAAAGCTGGCATGACACAATCTTCTATGCCAAAGTTCTGCATCATCATCAACTGCCTTCAAGCAGTTCACTTCACCAGCTTCCAATGATTTGAAATCAGCAACATAGATATTTTTGCGTCTCTTGGCTATCAACACCACTTCTCCAGATGCTAGGTTAGTAACTGTTCATACCTTGGACAAGAACTCCAGTTTGTTTCCTTTATCACAAATTTGATAGACACTCAATAAGCTATATTTCAGGCCATCCACATAATACACATTTTCGATTGAGTGCTCCAGAGACTTTCCAACTCTTCCAACACCAAGGATGTATCCCTTCTTTCCATTTCCAAAAGATACATCCCCTCCCTACAGGGCTTTCAATGAGAGAAAATCCATGGTATTTCCAGTCATATGCTTTGAGCATCCGTTGTCCATGATCCATTGTAGTCCAGTTCCCCTCACTGATCCCTGCACGAATAAATCAATGGTTAGATTTACAAACCCAAACAAGTTTGGGTCCCTTGTAGTTAGGAAAGGGATGAGTAAGAACTCTTCTAGTCCATGCCGGCAGGAAATGATATTTCTTGCTAGGACCTGGTCCCTGCTTTGTATTCCTCTTGCCTGCAAACATTTTGTTCTCCTGGACTGATTGATCCCTGGTTGGGCAGCTTTCCTTGAAGTGCCCGTTGTTCCCACAATGGGTACAAAGCCATTTGTCTGGGACTGTGACATATTTGATGTGTGGGTTTTAGGGAGTTTTCTCCTTTTGAAACCCGATTCCCTGCCTGTTTCCACAATTGTTAAAGTACATGGAAGTGACAGCCTCTGTGGACCAGGTTAGTGCTCTTTTAAGATCAGATTTTATTTTGCTCACTTCAGCTTGCAACTCCCTATTTTTCTCAATCTCACTGCACAGACTTGTTTTGGCCTCATTCAGCTCTTTCTCAAGCTTGATATATTTTTCACTGGCTATTTCCTTTCCTTTATCCACACTCGAGGAACCAGGTTCTAGTTTAAGTCCCTGAATGGTTTCCTCTAAATATGTGATCACTACTAGAAGATCCTCTCTTTCATGTTCTACAGCATCAATCCTCTCACTCAGGCTAACTTTTCCATTACTTAGATTTTCCACTGTTTCTTTCAGATTTACCACCACTACAGTTAATCTCTCTCATTTTCTGCCTTTCTTGTTTTTTCTTCTATCACTTCCTTTTCTTTTTCAAGATTTTTTATGGTATCCTTAAGATCCACAACCGCCACCATTAGGTCATCTCTCTCATTCTCAACACTGTTTATTTTACACATTAGAGACTCTTTCTCTCTTTCAATGTTACTTATAGTTTCTTTCAAGTCAACCACACACACAACTAGATCATCTCTAGTTTGTTTTACTTCTCCTAGTTCTATGGTCAATAAATCCTTATCTTCAACTAGGCTGTAATAAGTATCAATGAGAACATCTGGCAATGACATTAATTTTTTAGGAGAATAGGACTTCATATTTCTCTGAACGTCCCTGAAGTTTACCTCATCTGTGTCATCTTCTTCTTCATCATCAGATTGAGCCATAAGAGAAAACAATGAGTCATACTCCTTAGACTTGTTCTCAACTGCCATCATAGAGTTGTTTTCTGCTTTAGGTTCCTCTTCTGATTCACTTGACGAATCTCCCCAAGTAGCAAGAGCCTGCTTCACAACGTTGTCAGCTGCGCTTTTTCTGTTGAATCTTTTGTCAGGGACCTGGTTCCTCTTAGCAGCTTTGTCGGTGTTGTGCTTGTAGGTGTCTTGCTTCAGAAGAGGGCAACCCTTTATGAAATGTCCAGGCTTACCACATTTATGACATAAGTCATAATTGCTAGGCTTGCTTGAGCTTCCTCTTCTTGGTATTCCCCCGTTCCTTCGAACCATCTTCTGGAATCTTTTGGTGAGATAGGCCATGTCATTGTCCTCTTCGCTTGACTCATGCTTTTCAGCTTGAAGAACCAGGTTCTTCTCCTTCTTGGGCTCCCTTCTTTCACTGTCCTTTTTTCTTTTCATCTCATATGTTTTCAAGTTTCCTATCAACTCATCCATTGTTAAGACCTACAAGTCCTTTGCTTCAGTGATAGAATTGACTTTGCTTTCCCAGGAGCTAGGCAGAACACTTAAGATCTTTCGCACTAGCTTGTTCCTAGGAATGACTTGTCCTAGAGAGTGAAGCTCATTGATAATGGAGGTGAATCTAGTATGTATATCCTGTATAGATTCATCGTCCTTCATCTTAAACAACTCATACTCAGTAGTGAGCATATCGATCTTGGACTGCCTCACTTGCGTTGTTCCTTCATGGGCAGTCTGCAGAGCTTCCCAGATCTCTTTGGTTGATTGACACACAGAGATTCTGTTGTATTCATCAGGTCCTATGCCACACACGAGAATTTTCTTTGCACGAAAATTCTTTTCCACAGATTTTCTGTCAGCATCGTTGTAATCCTTCCTGGTTTTTGGCACCAGTAGACCAGCTTCTCCAAGTTTGTGCATAGGGACATGAGGACCATCACAAATGATGTCCCATAGCTCAAAATCTTCAGCCATTATGAAGTCGTGCACGCGGGCTTTCCACCATCCATAGTACTGACCGTTGAATCTAGGAGGTCGAAATGCTGATTGCCCTTCTTCGAAGTTTGGTGGAGCAGCCATTACAGATCCTTTCTAGGTGTTAACCGTTTAGAAAGAGCCCGCTCTGATACCAATTGATAGTTTCTATGGGTCCACCAAACAGTAGAGTTACCAGGTCCTCTACTAGTTCTGACAGAGATATATACTAAGAAGACAAGTAAAGAGACAAGGGATTTTTACGTGGAAAAATCCCATTCAAGGGGACAAAAACCACGACCTACACTTGTAGGATTTCAATTTCACTAACTTGTAATCTATACTATTACTAGCCTCTTTGTAATGCACCTTTACAAAGACTTCAACACACTAACTTGTAAACACTATTACAAGCCACTTTGTCATTATCTAGTTACAAAGACTTTGACTTATGACTAACCCTAGTCACACACAAACACATATGGTTTAAGGTTAAGAGATTCTTAAAAAGTTGCTTCTACAAAAGCGAGTAGGATACAATGAAAAGTAAAATGCAAGATTACAACTCAACTAAGGACACTAACAACACATGGCGAAACTGGTCCGTCTTAGTGGAGTTGTCTTCTTGCCCTTGAAACACTTGAGTCTTCAATGCTAGAGACCACTTCAATGCTTGAGAGGATGTTCTTAGTAAATGCTCAAGTGTATCTTGTTTGTCTTCAAACAAGATATTAAAGACCTTGGCACATTCCAAGAAGGATGTCTCATATCTTTAAGGTACACTTCACAACCAATGGGAAGTGACTGTTGCACTGTTGCTGCACTGTAGCGTGTACAGTTGCAGGCAGTCACTTTTCTGCCACAACTTTTACAGCTGTAGAGTTGCCCCTGTATTTTCATTTGTGAGTCTGTCAAGGGATCAGGTCCTCCAACTGGTCCTTATGCGTTTAACAGTACATTGTCCGGAATTCCTTGAGTCAAGGCTGACTGATTGTGCTGTCTACATATCAGATCCTTTTCTCTGGTTCTTCATATAAAAGTTTGTTAGATTATCAAAACAGAATACAGCCCATCACGACAATCTACGTTCAAGAAAAAAGACCCAATCATTATCGAAGCCTAAGATACTAATCTGGTTGGAAATCACTTCAAGATTCATCAGTCCATTATGAGATTCGACTTGTAATCTAATGATTTTAATTATATTTTGCATAAGGAATAATTTCTTCTTCTATATTCAATTCTCTTACTACTCATATCCTTAGGAACAAAAACAATTAATAGAGACGAAAAGAAAAGAAAGAAAGAAATAAGAAATAATGATATGTGATTTCAAATGAAGTTTTTACCCTTATAAATTTTACATTTAAGATGAAGGAAGATAACAAACGAAACCTAAAGATATTAATTTTACATTCATGATTTAAGCGATCAATTTTTCGATGTAATCTACAGTACTACCGGCTTAAATCATCGACTTGCAAAAAATAAATTTATCAGAAAAAAGAAAATCTTTATTTGATCGTTATGCTCAGTTACTCAAATTTTATTAGTTATATCTTCAAAAAAGTATTGATAATGAAAAAGTTATATAAAAATAAACAAATCAAATCGTTGTTTTTGTTTCCCAGTTTGTGAACTCAAATCATAGAAACAAATGGAAACAAAAATCACATATCTAACAAAATCCAAATATAAATTCTTCAATAATTTTCCTTGAATAGGACCAAACCAACAAAAACTATATAAGAATCTCTTCTACACGAGGAAGAAGATTAATTTAGCTATGGCAAGAAAGATGAGCAAATTAAAGGAAGACAAAAGATTATATTGAAATGACCAAAATATCAAAAGAAAGCAACCTTCTCAAATCTCAAATCTCAAATCTTAAATCTTGGGCATGCTGAATTGGAACAGTTAAAATTAGGAATGGAGGAACTCAAAAAAAGTGTTACAAAGCAAATACAAAAAAAGAATTATTGAGTCATCAAATACTCCTGCATTTTTTCCATCTAATGGAGGCCAAGCTGATGTTAAAAATATCACAGGCCTTGGACTTACCATGGCCACTCATGGGCATACAATTTTTCTTTGATCAAGAAATATTACAATTTTAGGTCAAGAGGTTGATCATATCGAGACTTATTAGAGTAATTTTATATGCATATTAATTTAGTCAAATATTTAGTATTTTATAAATGACAAATTTGATCATCTGCGACTGAAAATTTACTATAGCTTGGTATTTGGTATAATCCTTTTGCGTCTAATTATATATTTAAGTAGAATGTGCAGAGAACACGATATCGTTAAGTATTGGAATGAAACAGGTCCAAATGAATATTCTTCCCCTTCTTTTCAGAGGGGAAGAGTAGTATAAGTTCTTGCATCAATCAGCAAATGGGTATTGGAAAAAAGCTAATAACTTGTCAAAATTCGTACAAGCTCTACTATCATTTATCCGTAATTATAGAAAATATAATCAGATTTATTCCTAGCTCATTGATCACGCTCAATTATGCATTATAAAAAAGACTAAGCGGTTGTTGCAAATATAATCCGGATATTAAGTCCAGAGTCAAATCCTACAGGTAATTAACCTATCAATTACCGTTATCAGACTTACTCAATTCCACGTAATCAACTTCCAAGATATTTTAGATACCAATTGGTTATTTTTCTACTAGCTACTTAATGAAACTATATTAACTAAAAGCTAACTAAGAATGGGTTGTAAACGATAATGAGAATGATCCAAGGTTATGATTTCCCTTATTGATGGAATCCCTTCCAGCTATGTTTCATATAAATTTTCCTAATCTTCTCTATCGATCATGAGCACTCTTACTACTGTAAATCTCTCCCGAGTAATTACGACAATTTACTTGACATACTCTCCCGAGTTACGCTAGCTGGCTTTAATTACAGCTCACTTAGATCGCACCCAAGGTTTCGTTATCCGTAATCCCACCTTTAAACCATTGGTTATTGATTCCTCACATACGTCGGGAGTGATGTTGTTCAACAACTACCTAAATATGCACTCTCTCCCGAGTAATACATACTAAATAGGCATAGCGAATTGAGGATCCTTTCAATTAACTACAACAAGAACGTAGTTGAACAAAAGAGATTAAACGTTGGCAAATCTATATTAACATAGCAAGAATTTCATCCTTCAATAGGTTCCATCAAAACCTTAGACTAAATATTTAGCTACTCATGATAAAGCAAAATAATGCCATAAGATAATTCATAATTCACAAATAATGAGAAAAGAAAGAAGAATAAAAAACTCTAATGGTGTCTTGATCTTCTCACACTTGTTCTTGCCTCCAATTGAGTCTAAACAAGCTTAAAACTTAACTTGGGTGAGTTTTTGAGTTTATATAGGGTTAGGATAAGTTTTCAGCGATTTACACTTTGGTCCCTAAAATTATTGGCAATCTCTAGATCGATCGTGGTCGCGGTGCCAACCGCAGTCCGACCGCGGTCGTTTTAACATATTCTATTTTTCGTCTTTCTTCCACCGCGCTCCAGCCGCATCCCGATCGCGGTGGACTGTTGCCCAGTTTTTCTTCGCTTTTTCTTGTTCGTTTTCATCCGGGCGCTTCTCGATTGGCCTTGTATATACATATTTGACCCCAAAACACCATATATCATCCTCCTAACTTGGAGTATCTCCTGCAAAGCATAAAAACCTCAATTAGAATATTTTATTATCATTTAGCACTTAAAACATCAATAAAGTATGGTTAACTTAGAGCATAAATAATATCTACATTGCATAATATAGGCTACTATCAACACCCCATACTTAAACCGTTGCTAGTCCTCGAGCAACAAAACCACACTTTACATGCCTAATCATCACTGGTTAACTTCCCTACTCTTCATACCAAGAATAATTCACATTTGTAGATTACCTTAGAGTAACATCCTAACCTCAAGAGTGGACTCTTTATCTAGCCATGTACTGTCCCTAACCGGCTCTCCTACTCTCAGTCAGAGGTCCAAACTTACCTTACTTTCATGAATCATGTGCCTACTCACCACAAAATAGACTTGTGTCACAGTTATTATAATTCACACACTGAGGAATTCAAATACGTAAGATTTCACTCACCCTCAGCAAATAAATTCTTATGCCACAGAAAATGCACCAAAGGCTTGCTCGTAGTGTAATACTCGACTAATCGAGCTCACTTGGTCTAGAATCAAGTAGGACTTTAATTGGTTGTAATGTTGGCTGCAGGACGGTAGGATACATATGGGTATAGTAACTACACCTCCCTAAGCAGTGTAATATATTTTTCACTTTTAAGCCCACATTTTTGTCAAACCATCATTCCACCTTTACATCATTATGTTAAACCCCCTACTTCTTTAAGCACATTTTTTTCTTTCAAAAGCCACCACCATTTGAGACTTATTCTTTAAAATTATACAGCTCAGTCTCTTTTTATTTTTCTTTTTTCAATTCTGGTGGCTTCTAGTATTACTTATCACACCGTGCACCTTTTTTAATATTTTCTTAGTTTCACTCAAAAGCCCAACCAACCACCCCACACTTTAACTTTTCCATATTCATCATAATTCAAGTGCTTCTAAGAGGTGATATGGTTCAAAAATATAGACAATTCAAAACTTGGGTAAGGCTTGTAATGTGGTTTCCAAAGAAAAGAGGATTACATGCTCAAAGGGGTTAACTATGGTATATACAATTAGGTGGGTAAAAACATGCATAGATAGGTTTAACAAAGAAAAGCCTATATCACTTTCTAGACCAAATAAGGCTACCATTTGGTTTGTACAGACACATGGCAATTTCTAGGCATTGAATGTTAGAACAGACTACACAAAGCCTCACTCACACACGGCACATGACTCAATTCAGTTCGGATCATCAGACACTCTGCTCAAGGTGCTTAAGCCAAATCAAGAACACACAATTTAAGGCTTTCTTGCTGGAGTCGACTAATAAGCCTAAGTGTCACACTAAAACAATCTATATTCAAGGTACCATGGAGTTAAGGGATCCTATTTCTATTCTTTCCCTCGCCAAAAAGTTCCTAAACTACAAAAAAGAAAAACTAACTACACCCAGTTCAAATGAAAACCCTTGGAAAAGAACTGTGGTTTAAGAAAAACCAAGGGGGAGTTGATACACTACCTAACACAAGAAAATCTTTTTGCTGTTTTTTTTTCCAGCTTAAGTCCCTCAAGAGACCCGTCGAGAGGTGTCCGTCTTCGGGCCAAGTCGAATTTAATTAGCAACAAACCAAAATACCAAAAAAATCTATACAAGTGTACAACAACAACAACGACCATCCCCCATCCCACACTTAAAGATTTGGCATGTCCCCATGTCAAAGAAATTAAAGCAAAGTAAGTTAAGGGAACTTCTCTGGTGCTCAATCCTGATCAGAGACGGTTCCAGGATCGAGGTGACATGATCGTCCTAGCGCCCGCATCCAGCCCATGATCTTCTTCTCTGACCTAGCACTTTGAGTAGCCAAAGTGTCAACTCTAGCACCGAGGTGATTGACCGAAGTGCGTAGGCCAACCATATCCTGCTCCAAAGTTGTCATCCGGGTACTCCAGCGGGCTTGTGATGGTCCCTCCTCATTAGTAATCTGCACAGGAGGGCGGCAGCATGCATATCCCCCTCATCATCATCATCCTCATCATCCGCCATAGCCTGCTCTTTCCCAACTGTGATTTTGCCAGCCCTGAATGGGGCTTTCAATGGCACCTTCCCATCTACTATGGGATTCTCAGGAACTCGTGAAGCGTGACACAGCCTGGTGACCAGAGAAGGGAAGTATAACCCATACTTTGTCTACTTGGAGCGAATGAACATTTCATCCTGAATGAGCCGGGCCACGTCAAAATCGTAGTGATTCACTAAACACCAAATCGCCGCTGCTCTTGGCACATTAACATCTGTGGTATTGCCTAATGGCAGCAGACGGTTGTTGATGATTGTCAACCAATACTTAGCCTCCTAAGTGAGAGATTGGGAGTTCAGGGTTATTCTAGGCTTGAGCCATATTGGATCCTTGCCAGCCACACATATTGTTTGAATGAAAAGGTTCCACGTGATAGGTGGCTTCTGATAATCTTGGTAATAGTTTGTCTCCCTGGTGAAGACCGGCAACCTGTACACTTGGCAGATGACCTCAAGATATGCATTCACACCGGTGTTCCGTACTGTGACAACCCTATCAACATGGTCCGGGCAGTTAGCATAGAATTCCCTTACCATCATTGCATTGCCCTCTTTCGGTTCATCAAAGAAGATGTCCAACTGACGTCTCCTAAATTCATTGTAGATATTTGGGCATTCAACTCTCAAGGCATCCCTGTCAATGTGTACTTCAGGCACCGGTTTCTTGGATGACTTTGCATTAAATCTATCTTGAGCCTCTTTGGAGACAAACCGGGTACTATCAAACTGGCTCGCGCTAGCCTGAGCTCGAGCTCTTAACGAACCTCCTGGCCCACTGGCGGAGGAACCCGTGGCATGTCTCTTTCTTGATTGATGCATTGTACCTAACAAAACAAGGTCTACTATTAGTAAGGGTTTGAGTTGTGTGAACCCCGGGTGGTTACTCAGACTTCACCACCACCATGGTCAAATTAACAATTACAACTCAATGGGGCAATTTCACAAGCACCTAGTGTTCATGGAACTATGATTTAACCCAATTAGCCCATGGAAGCACAAACCCTCCCCCAAATCAACCACAATCACTACAAATACTCCACCCCACCACAAACAACTTCAACACAACAAAATCATGCTCTATTCTACCATATTCTACACATTATCAACTAAAAAGAAGAAATTTCTAATCTAAAACATGATACAAATCTAAATTTAACTTGTAAAAGAAAAAACAAATAAGAGAGAAGAAAGAAAGAGGTCAGGAACTTATTTAAAGATGGTGAACACTGGTTTGTTTGGAAGATGAGAAGGGGAGAATGAATTAGGGGGGGATAATGGTGGAAAGGGATTCTTGTGTTGGGGGGGGGGGGAAGAAGAGAAAAGGAAGAGAGGCGTGGGGGGAAGTTAGAGTAAGAGGGGAGGGGAATTGGGGGAAGTGGGGGGCGGGTAGGTTTAGTTGTTTATAAGAGAGAAAGAAAAAAAATTAAAAAAAATAATTATAACTTACCTGGGCAGAGGGACTTCATACCACTGCGCTCGGGACCGCGGTCGATCTGGTAAAACATTAGGAGTATAAATCATCGCGTTCCAACCGCGGTCGCGGTGACAGGCCTCCAAATATTTTTTGTTTTTATCAAGTTCTTACCTTTCCAGAGTTGGTTTTTGACCCCGACTTCTCCCCATGTGCGCCAATCTTGCTCTATACACTAATAATTGGGTTAGTATCGTACACATCAAGTACAACAACAAAGCAAAAAGAAAAACAAAAGAAAACATCGGTTGCCTCCCACGAAGCGCTTGATTTAACAACGCGGCAACGACGAGTACAACAAATCAGTGGGTTGCCTCCCATGCAGCGCCTGGTTTAACGTTGCGGCACGACGCAGATGAGCGCATTTAAGGTTCGCTAGACTTATGGGGCTCAGTCAAATGGGTCACTGACACTTCCTTTACTTCAACCATGCCCACATATGGTTTCAATCTGTGCCCATTGACTCTAAACGTGCGAGTGTCTTTCTATGAGGCAATCTCTATAGCACCTGAAGGGAGCACTTCAACCACACAGAATGGTCCAGACCATCGCGACTTGAGTTTACCCGGAAATAGCCTTAATCTTGAATTGTAAAGCAACACCATATCTCCGGGTTTGAAGTTTTGCTCAATAATGTTCTTGTCGTGAAACCTCTTCATTCTCTCTTTGTATAACCTTGTGCTCTCAAAATCAAGATAGCGGAATTCATCCAGCTCATGCAACTCCGTGACTCTATTTGTTCCCGCAGCCTCCATGTCTAGATTCAGCTGTCTTAATGCCCACCAAGCTCTATGCTCTAACTTCACTGGCAAGTGACAGGCCTTCCCAAACACTAACTTGTATGGAGACATGCCAATTGGTGTTTTGAAGGTAGTTCTATAAGCCCCGAGTGCGTCATCTAACGTTTTCGCCTAGTCTGTTCTTGTGGCATTCACAGTTTTGGTCAACACACTCCTTATCTCTCTATTTGACACTTCGACCTGCCCCCTGGTCTGAGGATGGTATGGATTTGCCACCTTGTGGCGTACATCGTACTTCTCCAACAATTTCTCGAAGGCTCGATTGCATAAATGAGTGCCTCCATCGCTAATTATGGCCCTCGGGGTGCCTAAATAGGTGAATATATTCTTCTTTAAAAACCCAATCACCACCCTTGCATCATTGGTGGGGAGTGCTGTAGCTTCTACCCATTTGGACACGTAGTCTACAGAAACAAGTACTCCCTCCGTTCCAGTTTATGTGAACTTATTTCCTTTTTGGTCCGTTCCAAAAAGAATGACCCCTTTCTAAATTTGGAAACAATTTTGGTTAAACTTACAATTCTACCCTTAATGAGAAGCTTTTATAACCACACAAATACTCTGGGCCCCTTTTTGAATTGTTTAGGACCACAAATTCCAAAAGTCTTCATTCTTTCTTAAACTTCGTGCCCAGTCAAGCAAGTTCACATAAATTGGAATGGAGGGAGTATGTACTTATTGCCGTAGGAACTGACGAAGGGACCCATGAAGTCTATTCCCCAAACCTTGAACACTTCAACCTCCTGAATTGGGTTCATGGGCATCTCATGGCGACGAGAAATGTTCCCAGTTCGCTGGCATTCATCAAAGCCCTTGACCCATAGATGTGCATCCTTAAACACAGTTGGCCAGTAGAAACCTGCTTCTAGAACTTTCGTTGTTGTCCTGACTCCTCCAAAACGTCTGCCATGTGCCGATGCGTGACATGCCTGCAAAACAGAAGATTGATATATCTCGGGGACATACCTTCGAATCATATTGTCACAAAAATCCGAAACAGATAAGGTTCATCCCAGTAATACATGCGGTAATCACGGTAATACTTTTTCTTTTGCACAGAGGAAAGGTCATAGGGAACTATACCTCTTGCCAGGTAGTTTGCAATGCCTGCATACCATGGCACTTCCTCAAGGATTGTGGCGAGTAGTTGATCGTCTGGAAAGGTTTCCAGAATATCCTCTACCTCAACTGCTTTGTCCGCTCCTTCCAGTCGCGATAAGTGATCAGTGACTTGATTTTTCGTGCCTTTAAGATCACGATATTCCAAGTTGAATTCTTGTAGCAGCAACACCCAATGAATCAGTCGCGGTTTGGACTCTTTCTTTTCGATCAGGTACCTTAGAGCAGCATGATCAGTATAGATAATTACCCTAGAACCAATCAAGTACGATCTGAACTTGTCAAACGCGAACATTACTGCCAGCATATCCTTTTCAGTCAAAGTGTAGTTCAGCTGGGCTCCACTCAACATTCTACTTGCGTAGTAAATTGGGTGCATGATTTTATCTTTCCGCTATCCTAGCACTGCTCCCACTGCATAGTCACTTGCGTCACACATTAGCTCGAATGGTTTCTCCCAGTCGGGGGCAACAATGATAGGTGTTGTGACAAGTCTCTTCTTCAGTTCCTCGAATGCTACCATGCAATCATCAGAAAACACGAAAGGGTGATCTTTTTCTAGCAATTTACACAGAGGGTTAGCAATTTTGGAAAAGTCTTTTATGAATCTCCGGTAAAAACTGGCATGCCCGAGGAAGCTCCTGATTACTTTGACGGATGTGGGTGGTGGAAGCTTTGCTATCACATCAACTTTCACATTTCCACCTCAATGCCCTTGATTGATACCAAGTGCCCTAAGACTATTGTACCATAAAATGGCACTTTTCCCAATTAAGTACCAGGTTAGTCTCGATGCACCTTTTCAACACTCTGGTCAGATTCTTAAGGCACTCATCAAATGAATTTCCCACTATTGAGAAATCATCCATTAACACCTCCATTATGTCTTCTACCATGTTTGTGAATATGGCCATCATGCACCTTTGGAATGAGGCAGGTGCATTGCATATGCCAAATGGCATCCTCTTTGAAAAGCAAAAATCCCATAAGGGCATGTGAATGAGGTCTCCTCTCTGTCCTCTGGTGCAATGGAGATCTGATTGTACCCTAACTAACCATCCAGAAAACAAAAATGGGACCTCCCTGCCAGTCTGTCAAGCATCTGATCAATGAAGGGAAGTGGGAAGGGGTCTTTCCGGGTGGCCAAGTTTAGTTTCCTGTAATCCATACAAATTCTTCAGCCTGTGACGGTTCGTGTAGAGATCAGTTCATTTTTATCATTTTTCACCGCCGTCATTCCACCCTTCTTAGGAACATATTGAACTAGGCTACACAGTTGCTGTCAGAGATGGGGAAGATGATTCTCGCATCTAACCACTTAATGATTTCTTTCTTCACCACTTCCTTCATATTTGGGTTCAGCCTTCTTTGGTGTTCTCTGAAAAGTTTGTGCCCATTTTCCAGCAGAATTTTATGCATACAAAAATCTGGGTTGATCCTCTTAATATCTTCCATGGTCCACCTGATAGCAGGCTTGCACTCTGTCAGTACCTGCAAAAGTTTTTCTGCCTGCACATCTAACAAACTAGATGAGATAATAACAGGTAATGTGGAGTTAGGTCCTAAGAATTCATACCTGAGATGGGCGGGCAGTGGCTTCAACTCCAGCTTTGGTGGTTCTTCTATGGATGGCTTGGCTGGAGGAGTTTCCCTTTTCTCTAAGCGCAGGGTCTCAAATTCGAGTGGTCTCTTCCAAAAACCTTTGCCCTCAAGAGCAAGCACCCATTCCGCCAATTCTTCACCATTAACCTCATCTAAGTTCATGAGACATACAGCAAGAGGATCCTCAATGCTCAAGGTCTCATCATCCTCTTCCAGGATCACATCCACGACATCAATTAAAGAATAATTGGCGAATTCACTTGGTCGCCTTATAGATTTCTGCACCTTGAATGTTATCTCCTCATCATTTAACCTCATCTTGAGCTCTCCAGTTTCGCAGTTAATTAGAGCTCGCCCCATGGCCAAGAATGGCTTTCCCAAAATTATGGGAATTTCTTCATCCACCCTACAATCCAGAATTACAAAATCTGCAGGGAACACAAATTTCCCTACCTGCACCGACACGTCATCAAGAATACCTGAGGGCCTCTTTCCACTCCTGTCAACCAACTCCAACAACATAGACGTGGGTCTAGCTCTTCCAATCCCAAGCCTTTTATAGATAGCCAGGGGCATAATATTTATGCTTGCCCCCAAATCACATAGTGCCTTGCAAAAGCAAAGTTACCTATGGTGCAAGGAATTGTGAAACTCCCTGGGTCAGACAACTTTTCAGCAACGGGTCTTGTTACAACAGCACTGCAGGTCTGATTTAGAGTCATTGTGACCAAGTCTTGGAATTCTAACTTACAGGACATCAAGTCATCTCCTTTAACGCATCAATCAATGGAATATTTACCTGAATTTGTTTCAACATTTCCAAGAACTTCTTGTATTGCTCATCTTTTTTATATTTGGCCAGCTTCTATGGAAATGGTGCTGGAGGTCGTTTCTTCCCTGTGATTTGGGCTTTCTCTTTTTCAGGAATTGCCTCCACTACTGGTTCCTGTGCTGCCTCAGCTTCTTTCTCATCCTCATTTTGTTTGTTGGTATCTTCCTGGGCAGGTTGCACTATCACGTCAGTCATTCCTGCTAAATCATCTATCTCACTGGGCACTGGCACAAATGTCTCAGCAGGTCTGCTTTCTCGAGCCCTCTCTTGCTCCAAGTCTAGGTCTCTACCATTACATAGACTCACTACCATCAGCTGCTTCAGGCCCTGATCTTTTGGATTTACCTGAGTGTCCGCAGGTAATGTCTCATGAGGATAATTATTTAGCGACATCGAAATCTGACCCATTTGAACTTCAATATTCTTGATAGTTGACTCATGTGAATCTACTCTTTCACTTATTTTTGCATTAGACCCAATCCCCTGCTACATCAGTGCCTCGAGCCTAGCAAACCTGACTTCCTGTCACCCATTATGTTGATGTTGAGGTGGATGATAACCCTGCTGTTGATTCTGGTTGTTGTAGCCCTGTGGACTTTGGTAAGGCGCCATATTACCCTGTGGTCGCATGTCCCCCATATTACCGTTATTATGCTGCTGCGGGGCTGGCCTGTATTGCTGGTTTTGCTGACCCCAATTCTGACCACCTGGTCTCTGTCCCCCATAGTTGGACACATAATTCATGTTCTCAGTATAGTGTTGGTGACCACCCTTAGAACTCCACTGGCTACCAAATGGCTGACTAATGCAAGATGTACATAAGCCCCCATTGGTTGTATCAACTATGTGCACCTGTTGTTTCTGACCTGACTCTTCTACCTTTTTGGTGAGGATGCTCATTTGTGTCATTAATGTGGCCATATTTTCAGCAAGAGAGTTAGCTGGATCTAATGCCACTGAGTGGACCACAGGAGTGATGGGCGCGTTTCTGGTTGTCCATCCTGAGTTCTGGGCCATCTTGTCGAGCAAGATTTTACTCTCTCTGAATGTTTTACTCAGGAATGTTCCACCAGTTGAAGAATCAACATTAGCCTTTACACTATCTACCAAACCCATGTAAAACCTCTGCCCCAATATCTGCTCAAGAATGCCATGGTGTGGACACGCCACCAACAACCCGTTGAATCTTTCCCACATCTTTTGAATGTCTCTGTTGGTTTCTGCCTGAAGCTCAAGATCTCATCAATTTGCTGAGCAGTCTTGTTGGGTGGATGAAATTTGTTCACAAATTGCTTGACCAACTCCTCCCAAGTAGTGATGGGATTGATGGGGAGTGAAGTTAGCCAAGTCTGGGCTGCTCCTGTCACAGAGAATGCAAAAAATAATAGCTTTATTGCTTCCGGAGTCACGTTGTGTTGTCTTTGTGTTTGGCAAATTGACAGAAAATTCTTCAAGTGTTGTTGAGGATCTTCAATGTATGACCCCGAGAATAGTCCGTTATTTTGCAACAAATGCAGCATATTGTTTGTGATTTGGAATGAATCTCCATGCATCTGCGGGACTACAATCGTTGTAGCCAAGATGTATGTTGTGGGTTGTGCACAATCATATAAAGCAGCCTCTGGCCCAAGAGGCTCCACTACCAGCTCATTTGGGTCCTCTACGTCATCCCCATTATTTCTATTGTTCACTAGTTCTACCATGTCTGGTTCAGGTTGTCTAGTTGAGTTTTGTTGTTTTCTTTTCCGGTTTGCCCGATTCAAGGCCTTAAAAACTTTTTCGGGATATGATAATGCTTCAAACACTTCACCAATTCTCGATGAGTTTCTAGGCATGCACCTGTAACAACCAAGTTCGCAAATGTTAAAATTTCAATGTATTAGATTGAAAGTGAAGAAAATTGAATACACTAAAAAAATTGTACTTCTTTCAACTGTAATTGATAACACCGTTAATTCCCCGGCATCGACGCCAAAATTTGATCACGCCCATCTATGCCTTATAAAAAATACTACGCGATCGTTGAAAATGTAATCCGGATATTAAGTCCAGAGTCGAATCCCACAGGGAATTAACCTATCAATTATCATTATCACACTTACTCAATTCCACGTAATCAACTTCCAAGATATTTTAGATACCAATTGGTTATTTTTCTACTAACTATTATTTAATGAAACTATATTAACTAAGAGCTAACTAAGAATGGGTTGTAAACACTAATGAGAATGATCTAAGGTTATGATATCCCCTATTGATGGAATCCCTTCCTGCTATGTTTCATATAAATTTGCCTAATCTTCTCTATCGATATGAGCACTCTTACTACCGTAAATCTCTCCCGAGTAATTACGACAATTTACTAGACATACTCTCCCTAGTTACGCTAGCTGGCTTTAATTACATCTCACTTAGATCGCACCCAAGGTTTCGTTATCCGTAATCCCACCTTTAAACCCTTGGTTATTGATTCCTCACATACGCCGGGAGTGATGTTGTTCAACAACTACCTAAATATGCACTCTCTCCCGAGTAATACATACTAAATAGGCACATCTATGAGTATCCTTTCAATTAACTACAACAAGAACGTAGTTGAACAAATAGAGATTAAACTTTGTAAATCTATATTAAAATAGCAAGAATTTCATCCTTCAATAGATTCCATCAAAACCTTAGACTAAATATTTAGCTACTCATGATAAAGAAAAATAAAGCCATAAGATAATTCAAAATTCACAAATAATGAGAAAAGAAAGAAGAATGAAAAACTCTAATGGTATCTTGATCTTCTCACACTTGTTCTTGCCTTCAATTGAGTCTAAAACAAGCTTAAAACTTAACTTGAGCGAGTTTTTGAGTTTATATAGGGTTAGGATAAGTTTCCAGTGACTTACACTTTGGTCCCTAAAATTATTGGCAATCTCCAGATCGACCGCGGTCATTTTAACTTATTTTGTTTTTCGCCTTTCTTCCACCGCGTTCCAGCCGCATCCCGATCGCGGTAGTGGTGGACTGTTGCCCAGTTTTTCTTTGCTTTTTCTTGCTCGTTTACATACGGGCGCTTCTCTATTAGCCTTGTATCTACATATTTGACCCCAAAACACTCTATATCATCCTCCTAACTCGGAGTAGCTCCTGCAAAGCATAAGAACCTCAATTAGAACATTTTGTTATCATTTAGCACTTAAAACATCAATAAAGTATGGTTAACTTACAGCATAAATAGCATCTACATTGCATAATATAGGCTACTATCACTCATCAATTGTGAACACGCTAATTAATGAAGACAACTGAGAATTGTATAACTGGCCTTGTCTAGAGAACTGTCATGTCTCATGATAACTTCCATGGATGGAAGATTTAGTTTTAGAGTGAATTAAGGAAGAAGATGATTTGAGCTTTAGAGAGAATATTTGAAAAATGAATTTCATCTTTTTCATTCAGTCGTGTCTGACTATGTACAATTACAATGTATTTATACACGCTAATCTACTGATATCTAACTACTCTAATCATCATACCACCTGCATAGTTTAGAACGACTTAACATTATGTGGGTCCCATAGCCACAACTTGCTTTCCAACTTAACTTCTCAGCAGATAGTCATGTTGTAGCTTGCCCAAGCTCTTAGTCAGGAGATCAACTAATTTGTATTTTGTAGATATGCGTTCAGTCTTCATAACTCCTTGTAATATTCTTTCCCTTACAAAGTGGCAATCTATATTTATATGTTTGGTTCTTTCGTGAACGATTAAGTTGGCTGCAATCTGAATAGCAGCCTTACTATCACAGAGTATCTCAACATGTAGTTCAATTTTCACTCCAAGCTCTCCAAAGAGTCCTATTAGCCAAGTTACTTCAACAGTGCATGCATCCATGCTTCTGAATTCTGCTTCCGTTGAACTCCTAGAAACTCTCTCCTGTTTCTTGGACTTCTACGATATCAATACATACTCAAACTTTACTAAATAGCAGTGAGTGATCTTATGGTTTGCAAGCAAGCTCCCCAGAATGAGTCAGAGTAGGATCTAAGTTCGCTTGTGCTATTGGCTAAGCATCAGGAGACCCAACCCAGGCTCAACCTTGATGTATCTTACTACCCTAAGGGCTTCTTCCATATGTGATACCTTTGGACAACGCATAAATTGGCTAAAGACCTTCACTGCAAAGGCAAGGTCAGGTCTGGTCATGGTGAGGTACAACAACCTCCCTACCAATCTTTGGTAGCTGCTAGATCTTTCAACACCTCATCTGCTGCATTAGTTATCATTCAGTTGTCATAGTCCGCTAATGTTAGTTTTTGGTTCATTTCAAGAGGAGTGCCAGCAAGCCTTACTTCACTTAAGCGAGATTCAGAAATCAGCTCGATAGAGTTCTTCCTTTGATTCATTATTATCCCTTCTTTGGACCTAGCAAATTCAATGTTTAGAAAGAACTTCAGCTCCCAAAGATCCTTCATTTTGAACCTAGTCTGTAGGTTATCTCTGGTTTGATTTATTTGGCTAGGATTGGTGTCTGTGATAATCAAATCATCTACATAGACTAAGATTACAACTATGTCACACTTTGCTTTTCTGGTGAAGAGAGAATAGTCAAAGTGACTCTGCTGGAATCCCATCTCCACTAGAGCTTCTATTAACTTCATATTCCATTGTCTTGGGGCCTGTTTAGGGCCATACAATGACTTTTGGAGTTTGTAGACCTTATGAGTCTCCCTGTGTATGCAAAAGCCTTTAGGAATATGCATATACACTTCCTCAAGAAGATCACCATTGAGGAATGCATTGTGCACATCCATTTGGTAAATCTGTCAGTTTTGTGAGGCAGCTAGAGCTATAACAACACTCACAGTGACCATCTTTGCCACTAGGAGAAGGTCTCAGTGTAGTCAAGCCTTTCATTCAGGTTGTACCCTTTGGCCACCAACCTAGCCTTATACCTTTCAAACTCACCTGAAGCCCTGTACTTGACCTTAAAACTCCACTTGCACTCAATAGGAGACTTGCCAGGAGGCAGGTCTACAATAGTCCATGTGTTGTTGCCTTCAAGAGCTGATATTTCCTGCTTCATGGCATGTACCCAATTGGGATCTGAGACAGCCTCTTTGAAGGACTTAGGATCAGGAATAACTGAGTGAAGTGCCAGTAGATGTTGCTAAGGTGTTGTCAATTTGGAGTAGGTTACAAAGGATGAAATAGGATATGGACAGGTGTGAGTTGCTGGTTTAGTAACATAATCTTGCAACCAGACATGAGGTCTGCTTAGTCTACTAGATCTCCTAAGCTCTTGAGTTGTATCAGAATTGAGTGGTGGTGAGTTATGAGCTGCATTAGGAAGAGTAGGATTGACTTCAGTCGGAGATGCCTCCTCATGAACTGCAGTAGAGGAAGGAGGTGAGTTAATCTCCCCTGATTTAAGCTATTAGAAGTACCAAGTGAGTAAGCAGCTGGTTGATTCATAATGTCATTAGATGTCATAAGTATTTCTTAAGATCTAGTACTGGGAACACAGGATTGCTTGCAGACTTCAGTTGCTTGAATGGAAAGATATCCTGTTGAAACACTATATTTCTGCTCACAAAGAGTGTCTTAGACAGGATATCATATAGCTTATACCATTTCTGAGAAGGTGTATACCCCATGAGAATTGTAGGAATGGCCCTTGAGGCAAATTTGTCAGCTCATTTTGGAACAGTTGCATAGCAAAGACAACCTATGACATTTAGATGACTCAGAGAAGGAAAATGCAAATAAAGCATCTCAAATGATGATTTGAAACCAATCACTCTGGAGGGTAAACTGTTTAGTAGATATACAACAATGGTGATACAATCACCCCAAAACCTTAATGGGATGCCTGCTTGAAACCTTAATCCTCTAGCTTTTTCAAGGATGGTTCTATGTCTTCTTTCAGCCACTCCATTCTGCTGGGGAGTGTACACACAAGTGCGTTGGTGTTCGATACCAAGAGTAGAGAGGATTCCCTTGAATTCTATGCTAAAAAACTCACAGCCATTATCTGTTCGAAGTGTTTTAACAAAAGTAGAAAAGATGTTCTATACTTTGACAAGGAATTATTTAAGAACAATTGTAGTGTCACACTTAGACTGAATCAGGAATATCCAGGTAAACCTGGTATAATCATCTACAAAAATGACAAAGTACCTCTTGCCATCTGTCATGTCCCGAAAATCCCACCGTCGGGACCGTGATGGCTTCTAACATTGAACCCGCTAGACAAGCCAACGTTACCAGTTATTCTAACATGTTTCTTTATTATTTAGCATTTAATGGTGATATACAATAACAATTAGGAATCAAAGTGCGGAAGAAATGTAATCTAACAACTTAAGTAAATAGTATTACAAAATCCTTAATAACAACCCCCAGAATCGGGTATCACAATTTCACGGAATGTCTATGAGTGCTACAAATAAAGGTCCGAATAAACAAAGTACTGTTGTCTCAGAAATACGAAAAGATAGAAAAATAAGTGAGATGAGAGGTGACGCCAAGGCCTGCGTACGCCTGCAGGACTACCTCAGTGTCGCCTGGTGGACTGAAGGAAGCCTCCTCGATCAGTGTCACTAGGTCCAGTACTGAGATCTGCACAACATAAAGAAGTGCAGGTATAGCATCAGTACAACCGACCCCATGTACTGAGTAAGTGTCGAGCCTAACCTCGGCGAAGTAGTGACGAGGCTAGTACACGACAATTAATATCACCTGTGCAGTTTAACTAAAATATAACAGGAAATAACAACAAGAAATAAACAGTTAAGTACGATAATGGGGAAACATGCTGGGGAAAAGGGGTAGCAAATACTGAAATGACAGAACAAGGCAGCAGTTCAAATATCAAAAATAACAACGAGGATTAACAACACGAAATAAACAAGTGAAAAGAAATGGCACGATATGTCCCCTCGTGCTAAAGTATCATAAACACGACACAGAATGTCCCCTCGTGCATAAAACATCACAATCACGGCACGAAATGTTCCCTCGTGCATAAATATCATCAACACGGCACGGAATGTCCCCTCGTGCATAAATAAACATAAACATGGCACATAATGTCCCCTCGTGCATAAATATCAACAACACGGCATGGAATGTCCCCTCGTGCATAAATAAACATAAACACGGCACGGAATGTCCCCTCGTGGATAAATATCAACAACACGGCACGGAATGTCCCCTCGTGCAATAAATAAACATAAACATGGCACAGAATGTCCCCTCGTGCATAAATAATCATAAACAAGAACAGTTTGGTAAGAAAGTCAACAATAGAAACCATAAATGCAAAGAAATAATCAATAGAAATAATATCGTCCCGGCAAGGGACACAACTTAACCAATCCTACACAAGTGTATAGTTTAACAAATATCTCTCAACCGCTCAAGTACTCAACAGTGCTCACAACCAAAAATTTCCCTCAAATGAATAACGGCCAAATCGATATTAGATCCATAACACAATAAACCTCAATGAAAATCATATAATTGTTCATATTCGACTCACGGGCATGATTGACCACAACATATAGGTACTCGGCACCTCACCTATACATTGGACATGGGATAAACAAGTAGCAAATAAGACTCAACACCTATTCCCCCAAGCTAAGGTTAGGCCAAACACTTACCTCGACTCCAATGATCCAAATCAAGCCTCAAGCATCGGTTTTCCTTTTGAACCCGACTCCGAATCAATCGTATCTAGACATAATCGACTCAATAACATCAATACATGCTAAACAATTCAATCCAAATGCTTAATTATAGTCTTACTATCATTCTTCCCAAAAATCTAAAAATTGACCCCGGGCCCGCTTGGTCAAAATACGAGGTTCGGACCAAAACCCGATCACCCATTCACCCCACGAGCCCGAATATATAATGTTTTTTGAAATTCGACCCCGAAACGAGGTCAAATTCCCAAATAATAAAAAAAATCCCCAACTCTACCCAAATCCCTAAGTTTTTACCCTTAATCTCATGTTTTTAGGCCTAGAATCTAATGGGTGTTGATAAAAATGGAAGGAAACGAGTCAAAGATTACTTACCTAAGAGGTTATGGTGAAGAATTATCTCAAAAATCGCCTAAGAGGTGTGGAGAAGAAGGAGTTTGTGAAAAAATGGTGTAAATCCCGTAACTATTCTGTTTTTGGGACTAAATTATAACTGGGCAGAAATTACCCTTCGCGTTCGCGAAGGTCTGACTTATTTGACCTCTGCGATTGCGAGTCCTTGCCCGCGTTCGTGAAGGTCTAGCCTTCCAGGCCTACGCGTTCGCGTGCTATGGGCCGCGTTCGCGTAGTATTAAGACCACCCATCCCCCAGCCCCAAACCTAACTCTATGCGTTCGCACCCCTGGGGACGCGTTCGCGTAGAGACACTGTCCAGTGCTCCGCATTCGCGTCTCCCTCTACGTGTTCGCGTAGAGTAAAACCTCAGGCCTCTCCATTTGCCCTTCGCGTTCAAGTGGGTTACCATGCGTTCGCGAAGGGTATTTCACCAGACACCAGATCTTTTCCCAAACACCAGATTTTCTAGTTTAAAAACACCCTGACACCTATCTGAAACTCACCCGAGCCCTCGGGACTCAAAACCAAATATGTACACCACCTCAAAAACATCCTACGGATTTATTCGTGCGATAAAATCGCCAAAATAACATCATAAACATCGAATTAAACCTCAAAATCAATGAAATTTCTCAAAACTTCTTTAAACATCAAATTTTGCATTTAAGATCCGAATCACGTCAAATAAATCATGTTTCTTACCAAACTTCAAAAAAATGACACAAATATTATATCGAACCTGTACCGGGCTGCGGAACCAAGATATGGTCCCGATACCACAGGTTTCACATAAACGTTCACTTTCAAAAACCTTTATATTTTTTAGAAAACAATTTCTTTAAAAAATTCATTTCTCGGACTTGGAACCTCGGAATTCGATTCCGGGCATACGTCCAAGTCCCAAATTTTCCTACGGACTCTCCGGGACCGTCCAATCACGGGTCCGGGTCCGTTTACCAAAAATATTGACCAAAGTCCACTTTATTCAAATTTCAACTACAAAAACATCATTTTTATTAGTTTCTAACACAAAGGCTTCCCGACTACACGCCTAGGATGCGCACGCACATCGAGGTGAGATAGAAGGAGGCCTTCATGGGCTCGGAACACAGATTTAGCTAGAAAACCATGGGATGACCTTTTGGGTCATCACAATCTCCACCTCTAAAACAAACGTTTGTCCTCGAACGGACATAGAAAGGTACCTGAATCGGGAATAAAATGGGGATATCAGCTCCGCATATCAGACTCAGACTCCCATGTAGCTGCCTCAATAGGCTGACCTCTCCACTGAACACAGACCGAAGGATAACTCTTCGATCTTAGCTGACAAACTTGTCAGGCTGATATGGCTACCGGCTCCTCCTCATAAGTCAAATCCTTGTCCAACTGGACACTGCTGAAGTCTAGCACATGAGATGGATCGGCAATATACTTCCGAAGAATAGATACATGAAACACCGGATGCACGACTGATGAACTCGGTGGTAAAGAAAGTCTGTAGGCCACCTCTCCTACCTTACCAAGAATCTCAAAGGGACCAATGTACCTATGGCTCAACTTGCCCTTGTTCCCGAACCTCATCACGCCCTTCATGGGCGACACCCGAAGCAATACCCAGTCTCCAACCATGAATGCCAAATCACGAACTCTGCGGTCTGCATAACTCTTCTTCCCGGACTGAGCTGTACAAAGCCTATCCTGAATGATCTTCACCATATCCAAGGCATCCTGAACTAACTCTAAACCCAACAACCTAGCTTCTCTCGTCTGAAACCACCCAACCGGCGACCGACACCGCCTACTATACAACGCCTCATAAGGAGCCATCTGAATGCTCGATCGATAGCTGTTGTTATAGGAAAACTCAGCTAAAGGCAAAAACTGGTCCCATGAACCTCCAAAGTCAATGACACATGCCCTCAAAATATCCTCCAAGATCTAAATAGTACGCTCGGATTGTCCGTCAGTCTGAAGATGAAATTCTATGCTCAACTCAACCTGTGTGCCCAACTCACGCTGAAATACTCTCCAGAAATGGGAGGTAAACTGAGTATTTCGGTCAGAAATAGTGGACACGGGCACCCCATGAATGTATATCTTTGCCAACCTCTCCGAAGAATAAGAAACTGATACAGGAATGAAGTGTGCTGACTTGGTCAGCCTACATCCTTTGAATCTGTGGGAGCCCAACTACGAAATCCATGGTAATGCGCTCCCACTTCCACTCGGGAAGCTCAATCTGTTGCATCAAACCACCGGGCCTCTGGTGCTCGTACTTAACCTGCTGACAGTTCAAGCACCGAGCTACATATGCCACAATATCTTTCTTCATCCTCCGCCACCAATAATGCTGCCGCAAATCCTGGTACATCTTTGCGGCGCCCAGATGAATGGAATACCGGGAACTATGGGCCTCCTACAATATCAATTCACGAATACCATCAACATCAGGCACACAAATACGGCCCTGCATCCTCAAGAATCCATCATAATCAACTGTAACCTACTTGGCACCTCCGTGTCGGACCGTATCTTTAAGAATACATAAATAACGGTCATCATACTATCGGTCTCGAATACGATCAAACAATGAATAACGGGCCACGGTATAAGCCAAAACACTGCCAGTTTCTGAAACATCCAATCTCATGAACCGATTGGCTAAAGCCTGAACATCTAAAGAAAGCGGTCACTCCCTGACCAGTATATAAGTAAGACTACCCATGTTGACTGACTTCCGACTCAAAGCATCGGCCACCACATTGGCCTTTCCTGGATGATATAGAATGGTAATGTCATAGTCTTTCAACAACTCCAACCATCTTCTCTGCCTCATATTCAACTCTTTCTGCTTGAACAGATACTGCAAACTCTTATGATCTGTGAACACCTCACTTGACACACCGTACAGATAATGCCTCCAAATCTTTAACGCATGAACAATGGCTGCTAACTCTAAATCATGAACCGGATAGTTCTTCTCATGAACCTTCAACTGACGTGAGGCATAAGTTATAACCTTGCCATCCTGCATCAACACTGCACCAAGTCCAACCCGTGAAGCATCACAATACACGGTATATGGCCCTGACTTGTAGGAAAAACTAAAATCGGTGCCGTGGTCAAGGCTGTCTTGAGCTTCTGAAAGCTCGCCTCACACTCATCTGACCACTTGAATTGGGCACCCTTCTGAGTCAACCGGGTCATCGGGGCTGCAATAAATGAAAAGCCCTCCACAAATCGATTGTAGTAACCTGCTAAGCCCAAGAAGCTCCGAATCTCTGTAGCTGAGGTGGGTCTAGGCCAATCTCTGACTGTTGAAATCTTCTTGGAAACCACCTGAATACCCTCGGCCGACATAACATGGCCCAGAAATGCGATCGAACTCAACAAGAACTCACACTTCAAAAATTTGGAATACAATTGACTGTCCTTCTGAGTCTGGAGGACGACTCGAATGTGTTTCTCGTGCTCCTCCTGACTGCGGGAGTAAACAAAAATATCGTCAATGAAGACAATCACGAGCAAATCCAAATAAGGCCTAAACACTCGGCTCATCAACTCCATCAAGGCAGCTGGGGCATTTGTCAACCCAAACAACATCACCAAGAACTCATAATGACCATACGGAGTGCGAAAGCTGTCTTAGGAACATCAGATGCCCTAACCCTCAACTGATGGTAACCAGATCTCAAGTCAATCTTTGAAAACACTGTGGCACCCTAAAGCTGGTCATACAAATCATCCATCCTCAGCAAAGGATACTTATTCTTAATAGTAACCTGATCAATTGTCGGTAATCAATACACATTCTCATTGTGCCATCTTTCTCCTTAACAAACAACACTGGCGCAACCCAAGGAGAAACATTAGGCCTAATAAAGCCTTTGGCTAGAAAATCATGTAACTGATCCTTTAACTCTGGTGGGGCCATATGATATGGCGGGGTAGAAATGGGCTGAGTGCCTGGAGTCAAATCAATACAAAAGTCAATATCCCTGTCGGGAGGCTTACCTGGCATGTCAATAGGGAATACCTTTGGAAACTCACGAACAATGGGCACAGACTCCATAGGAGGAACCTCGGCACGAGAATCAAAAACATAAGCCAAATAGGCCAAACAAACCTTCTCGACCATGCGTCGAGCCTTCATATACGAGATAAATCTACTGGAAGAATGACTAGGAGTCCCCCTCCACTCCAATCAGGGTACCCCCGGTAAGGCCAAGGTCACGGTCTTGGCATGACAGTCCAAAATAGCATGATAGGGAGATAACCAATCCATCCCTAAAATGACATCGAACTCCATCATATCAAAGAGTAACAAGTATACACAAGTCTCAAGACCACCAATAACCACTATACATGAACGGTAGACTCGATCTACCATAATAAAATCACCCAATTGTGTAGACTCATATACAGGAGTACCCTCATCTCTTCACAGCTTCAGGTATGTTTCTATAATCGTTCGAGGACGAACGATTTTCTTAATAGGGGGAGAATGTAACGACCCGATCGGTCATTTCAATAGTTAACGCACTGATCCCCTAATAACAGCTTCTCCCATGTCTAATTATGCTTTTGAAACTTGTAGGAACGTTGAGCGGTAGAATTCGGACAGAATTTGGACACATACTCCATGAATGTGAATTTTAGCTTTAGAATTCGGGTCGTATCTAGGACTGTGTGAAGATGGATCCGGAATGGAATTATGTCAACTCCGTTAGCTCCGTTGGATGAGTTTGGGGTTAGGAGCATGTTCGAAATGTATTTTCGAGGTCTGTGGTAGATTTAGGCTTGAATTGGCGAAAGTTAGAATTTCGGCGATTTCGGCCGATAGGTGAAATTTTGATATCGAGCACGTAAAGGAATTCCGGAAGTGACAGCAGGTCTGTAGTGTCATTTGTGACCTGTGTGCAAACTTTGAGGTCGTTCGGATGAGTTTTGACGTGTTTCGGCATCGGATGTTGATTTTGGAAATTTCATAAGTTCTTAGGCTTAAATCCACGCATAATTGATGATTTTGATGTTATGAGATTATTTTTTAAGGCTCGACCGGGTTTGAATGAGGTATTAGGGTTGGTTGGTAGATTTGGATGGGGTCCCGGGAGTCTCAGGTGTTTTTCAGGTGCTCAATCGGGCAAATGTTTGCCTCAATCCTTTGTTGGTTTTTTGATTTTTGGCACAACAGATTTCCTTCTCTGCGATCGCGTGAACATATCCGCGATCGCGTAGCACTAGTAGGGGGGCAGAATTTCTGTTATTCGCGATCGCACCCAGGAGGTCCATGATCGCAGTGTTTGGGGGAAAATGGTCATCGTGTTCGCATGGCTTCCTCCGCGTTCGCGTAGAAGGATTAAGTGGCAGGGGTTTGAACATTACTCTACGTGGTCGCGTGAGTATATACGCGATCACATAGGTCTGGGTCAATAGAGTTCGTGATCGCGAGTGTGGTTCTGCGATCGCATAGCATAAATCCTAGGCGTGAGTTCATTACTCTCCGCGAACGCGACTCAATGTATGCGATCGCATAAGGCAAATCACTATTCTTTTAAAAACCCAAATCCAAGGGTTTGAACTATTTTCCAAGAAAAATAGATGCTTTATTTTCCACAAGATTGGACATTTCGCAAAAATTTGTCCCCAATCAAGAAGATCTGTCAAATTCCTTCAAGCGATTGAAGATTACACTGGCATACACTCGGAAATGAGGAGGACCTTGAATCCATATTCTCTGTGGATGATGAACCTAGTGAAGAAACTCTATTCTCTCTGGATATCTATGAAGATCAAGTCAATGATCATTACCAAAATTAAGAACCAGAGATCGAAGCCCGAGAGGAGATCAACGCTCTCGCAGTCGTTCCTCAAGTAGAACTCAAAGTCTATTCATCCAAATGGGATAAACCAATTCAAGTTATCGCTTTCATCGACGCTGGAGATGCTTCCTCACTTATAAATCATGTTGTTCTCCTTGAAGATCAATGGATGCCGCACTTTAAGGATTTCAACACTACATCAAATGGAATCCTGACTACCACTGTCATCACAAAGCATACGGTCACAATTGAGTTCTTTCCAGGACTGAAGTGCAGAACCAAGCTGATAGGGTCTGATGTACTAGGAAACGATCTTATTGTTGGATTCGACATTTACAGACAACTTAGAGACCAACTCCAGATCAAGGCGAACGGGATAGAATTTAAGGAGCAATTCAAACCTTATTCTGAGATTCCAAGGCTATTCCAAATCACCAACGACGAACAAATCAAAGAGATTGAGCAAAATCTCATTGAGCATTCATGTGCTAAATCCCACAAGGACATCATGAAGAAAGGGGAAAGGCCGTTATGGAAAAATGAAGAATTTTTTATCAAGCTCCCTTTCAAGAAGAATGAAAACATCAATCCAACAAAAGCCAGTCATTCAGGCATGAATCTAGATCATCTCCAGCTTGCAAAGAAAGAACGCGAGGAACTTTTGGAATTTGACCTAATAGAGCCATCGGATTCACAATGGGCATGCAAAGCATTTTATGTCAACAAAAGAGCTGAGCAGAAAAGAGGAAAACTCAGGTTAGTTATTAACTACCAGCCACTTAACCATTTCCTCCGAGATGATAAATTCCCTATCCCAAATAAACTCACTCTTTTCACCCACTTAGCCAAGGCCAAATATTTTTCCAAGTTTGATTTAAAATCTGGATTTTGGCAATTGGGAATCCACCCTGAAGAAAGGCCCAAAACGGGATTTTGCATCCCCGATCACCACTTTCAATGGAAAGTCATGCCCTTCGAATTAAAAATTGCACCATCTTTATTCCAAAAAGCCATGATAAAAATATTCCAGCCCATCCTCCATACCTCTTTGGTTTACATTGATGACATCCTCTTATTTAGTGATACATTGGAGGAACAAGTTAACTTACTTCGACAGTTTGAGGCATTGATAACACAATATAGGATCATGCTTTCAGCAAAAAAGATGGTTCTTTCCCAGAAGGAAATTGATTTTCTAGGAATGCATTTTATCCAAGGTGCATACAGTCCAGGACCTCATATATGCCAAGAGCTACTCAAGTTTCCAGATACCAAGCTCACAACAAAGCAGATCCAACAGTTCTTGGGTATAGTAAATTATGTGAGAGATTTCATCCCAAATATCTCTACATACATTTCTCCACACAAAGATATGCTCAAGAAAAATGCTCTATCATGGGGAAAGAAACAAGATGAAGCAGTCAAGGAAATAAAAGAGATTTCTAAAAATGTCAAGTCCCTCTACATCCCTTCTGACGGTAAGAAGATACTACAAACTGATGCCAGCAATGAATATTGGAGTGCCGTTCTATTTGAAGAAAAAAATGGCCAGAGAAAAATATGCGGATATGCCAGCGGGAAGTTCAAAGAAGTGGAGCAACATTACCACTCCACATTCAAGGAAATACTTGTAGTAAAGAATGGAATCAAGAAATTTAATTTTTTCCTGATTCACACTGAATTTCTGATAGAGATGGATATGAAGGCTTTCCCAAAGATGATGCAGATAAATGCAAAAATTATTCACAATCCGCAAATTCTCAGGTGGGCTCAATGGTTCTCTCCATACAAGTTTCAAGTCGGGCACCTGAAAGGAAAGGATAATATTCTTGCAGATTTTCTGTCTCGGCCGGAAGAATTTTCAAAAAGATTTTCCCTAGCAAAGATGAAGTCAAAGCAAGAGCCAACCAATCACATCTTCATGTTCTCAAATATACCATGAACAAGTTCATTGAAGCCAACAAATCATCCACCAGAGTGGTTCAACCTCATGGATCCCTTTGATCCGTTAATTATTATGGAAAGAATGACTTATTATGAGCACCAAGTTTTCCGGCAACATGGAGGATCCATTCTCAAGCCATATGGGGTTAATCCAGAATATCCGTTCTGCCATATATTCATAGAACAAGCCAAGGATTTTCCACAAGAATTATTATGGTTTTTCTGGTACCTATGCCATCAGTTCCACATTTTCATGGAATTCAAGTGCAATATATTCAAAGACTTTGACAACATTGAACTAGCTCTTAAAGTATTTTTATTATGGTTCAAGTCTAGAAGATATTGGATAAAATGTTTCAACGATTCCTACAATGCAAAGGTATTTATGTTTCGTAGGCCAGTGAAGATTATTAATGGAAACGTCCAGGCACAAGAAGAAGCGTCATTATGGGAAATTTCCCGTGTCTATTTTATCCATGGAAGAAGAATACAGTTAATCACAAAGAATTATCCTCCAGCAAAACAGGTGCATCCCGAAAGAAATATGGCCAAAAGATTGGGCAAGTTGGAATTATACCAGCACTCATCCTCACTAAGGAAGAGTCCGAGAAGCAGCAAAGGAATATCAAACTCCGTATGAAATCATCCGGGAAAATAACTCAAGACATCTCCAGGTTAAGGTTGCGGATCACATCCCACAATCCAAAGGAGAAGGAACATGCCGAAGGAGAACCTTCAAGTTTTAGGCGTTACTACACAAGATCTCTGAAAGATGCCTAGAAGACAAACCTAGAAGATAAATGGAAGATAATTATCTAAATCCATGTTAATCCCACCATAATCCTACATTACCTACCAAAAAAACTTAAATATTATCTACCCATGCCAAGACAAAATTCCACATCCTTCCAAACCATCCGGGTCCCACTTTCATATGAGTTCACATGCCTCCACATGTTTCGTCACATGCAACACACTATTTTCACATGCTTCCACAACCTTTCACATGCTAAACCACATTTATTTCACCTCAGTCACATGTTTTCAGGAGCTTTTTAGTTGTTTTGCCTACGGTCCTTCACATGTAAAAAGGGACCCACTTATAGATAAGTTTGCCATGTAAGATAGGTTTATTTTAATGTAAGTGTGTCTTGTAATAACCTCCTAGCCCTATATAAAGGAGGCCTTGTAGTAATTGCAAGATCATCTTGCAATCATCTTGTAAACTATCTTGTAACCTTTGTGATATATTACGTATGAGTTCCTTCTAAATTTTCCTCTTGTTCTTTCTTTCGAAATGGATGGAAAGGCCGGTCCATGTATGAAAATAGAGTAAGAATACTCTAAGAAAGTTAGCTTGTTGTAGTACGAAAGTTTTCTGAGTTATAACAGTTAGGTTGGTTGTAGTACAAAAGTTTTCTGAGTTGTGTAGCTTGGCAAGTCGTCCCTTATGGGTTGTGAAGCCAGCCCCTTTGGTAGGAAAACTTTTGAGACTATAAGCAAATTAATTGTTAGTGCAGCTTGTCAATAGCCATCCCTTTTTGTAGGAAAACGTTCGTATCTATGATATAGTGATATATCTTGGAGTCTCTTGCTCTGTTCTTCGTAATGTGGTATCAGAGCCAGCCCATCCTTTCGGAGGGAGGAACAGTTTTACTAAATATGTCTGAGTCGTTTCCATCATCCTCTTCCCTTGAAAAAATGAATATGTCTCCTACTCTATATAAAACCTTGTCCAAAAAATATGATTATCTCTATGAAGTTGATATCCTACCCGATGAACATAAAGTATCTTCCACTGAATTACCCATCATAAGCCCTTACTCCGCTTTTGCCAAAAAATCATTTGCACCATGGACCCAAATCCGTTCCTTAGTCCAACATAAACCAAAAGGAGTTAAAGAATATGTTACTGCCTCAAAACTTGACCAACATCCTATTCTTGCCACTCGAGAGGAACAATTTATTACCCTCCAAATTCCAGATGATTTTTCCAGACAGTGGAAAGATCATGGTTTTACCCATATCCATTTTAGTTCTATCCGAATTGCTCTAACTTATTATGGAAGAAAAGGTCAACATGTTGTTGCTCAACTTTCTCTTCTAGATACAAGATACTTGGAGTACCAACATGCAAATTTAGGTACTACAGAAGTTACCTTGAATGCAGGGACTGTCTTCATAACTATCTTTCCAAATTTCAATATGTCCCTTTATGAACCATACTTAACCGAAGCACTAGAAATCCAAGTCCAAATTCAAGGTGCCCCACAAGACAAATATTCTATCCAAGCCACTGTTCATCACCAAATGGCGTGGCGAGTCCAAAATCATGCTATGGATCTTTGCCTTCCTGGAGGAGAAAATGCTTTACTCTTGAATATTGATGCTACCAAAGGAAATACCATGTGCACCCAAATACCCAGACAAATTTCCAGAGAAGAGCTTGTCAAAATTCTTCCTGATTCCTGGATCACAAACTATGAGAGGTTAAGGGAACCAGAAGAACCTCTACAATCTGGTGAGCCAACTTTTACCAAAAGAAATGACGAAATTGTTTACATAAGCTTCGACCATTCCCATCTCAAAAAATCCAATAAAACCATCTTTTCGTGCCAAATGATCCAACCTAAAGATACACGAGATACGTGGCCTGACCCTGATAGATAATTCTTTTAGAATATACAAAGCATCATGGAAGAACATGACTGGTGTAGACATTTTGACAAAGAAGGAAGATTAGTTTGGCGGTACAAATGCCCTTTTACTGGACACTGCCCATGGGATCTCGATTGTGATTGCCAAGATTGTTCGGAAGATCCAATTTGAGAATATGATGAACACCACTAGCATCACTGGGAAATATTTGGCCTCAACGAGCCCAAACAAAAATCCAAGAAAAAAGGGAAAACTACTGAAAAGCAATTTCGAGCCAAATACGAAAATAAAGACCCTTCAATTGGCTCATTAAGCCGTCCAGGTAAATATGAATTTTTGTCAGTTACAAACTTCAAGAATGGCCAAAATTACCAGAAAAATTCACTCCAAGCTGGGAAGATAATGAAACCATCCCAGAACCCAAATCGTCGTCAGCTTGTAACCTAAAATCCAAAAAGCCACCTGAACCTACAACTCCATCAACCCAAAAGTCCACACACCCACAAATATTCATGATGATCCCTTCAAGTTCCAGCCATACCCAAGATTTTCCTCCACTTCAAAGCAACATTACCACTCCACATTCAAGGAAATACTTGTAGTAAAGAATGGAACCAAGAAATTCAATTTTTTCCTGATTCACACAGAATTTCTGATAGAGATGGATATGAAGGCTTTCCCAAAGATGATCCAGATAAATGCAAAAATTATTCCCAATCCGCAAATTCTAAGGTGGGGCCAATGGTTCTCTCCATACAAGTTTCAAGTCAGGCACCTGAAAGGAAAGGATAATATAGTGTCTATTTATCTTTGATATAAGGGGTATTTTCATGGGTTTGCCTTGGTATCGTGTTCATATCGTTGTATTGAATGATCCCGGTCGGTTGCTTTCTGTTCATATAATGCATACAGCTCTGGTTGCTGGTTGGGCCGGTTCAATGGCTCTGTATGAATTAGCGGTTTTGATCCTTCTGATCCTGTTCTTGATCCAATGTGGAGACAGGGTATGTTCGTTATACCCTTCATGACTCGTTTAGGAATAACCATTTCATGGGAATTTTGTAGATTTTCTGTCTCGACCGGAAGAATTTTCAAAAAGATTTTCCCTAGAAAAGATGAAGTCAAAGCAAGAGCCAACCAGTTACATCTTCATGTTCTCAAATATACCAAGAACAAGTTCATTGAAGCCAACAGATCATCCACTAGAGTTGTTCAACCTCATGGATCCCATTGATCCGTCAATTATTATGGAAAGAAGGACTTATTATGAGCTCCAGGTTTTCCGGCAACATGGAGGATCCATTCTCAAGCCATATGGGGTCAATCCAGAATATCTGTTCTGCCATATATTCATAGCACAAGCCAAGGATTTTCCACAAGATTTATTATGGTTTTTCTGGTACTTATGCCATCAGTTCCACATTTTCATGGAATTCAAGTGCAATATCTTCAAAGACTGAGACAATATTGAACCAGCTTTTAAAGTATTTTTATTATGGTTTATTTTAATGTAAGTTTGTCTTGTAATAAGCTCCTAGCCCTATATAAAGGAGGCCTTGTAGTAGTTGTAAGATCATCTTGCAATCATCTTGTAACCTTTGTGATATATTACATATGAGTTCCTTCTAAATTTCCCTCTTGTTCTTTCTTTCGAAATGGATGGAAAGGCCGGTCCATGTATGAAAAAAAAGTAAGAATACTCTAAGAAAGTTAGCTTGTTGTAGTACGAAAGTTTTCTGAGTTATAACACTTAGGTTGGTTGTAGTACAAAAGTTTTCTGAGTTGTGTAGATAGGTAAGCCGTCCCTTATGGGTTGTGAAGCCAGCCCCTTTGGTAGGAAAACTTTTGAGACTATAAACAAATTAACTTTTAGTGCATCTTGGCAATAGCCAACCCTTTTTGTCGGAAAACTTTCATATCTATGATATTGTTTGCTTTCTTGGAGTCTCTTGCTCTATTCTTTGTACTGTGGTTGGGTAGTGCGATATTTGGAGACTTTTGCACCTGGACAACTTGGGTAAGTGATTTCTATCCAACGTAGATCAATTTCCATGATTTCAATCTTAACTCTAGCCTTTAATTTCAAATATTTTGGTAGAAAATGGGGGGAAATGGGATGAACTTCCTATAGCGAATTATAGAGTTTTGATTGGGATTTTGACATCCGATTTGAGAAATTCTTATATGGTTAGACTCGTGAGTGAATGAGAGTCTGGAATATATTCCGAGACGTGGGCCCGGGGGACTTTTTGGGCGAATTTCCTAATTTTGCGTATTAGCTTCGAACTTATTAGCTATTTTGATTCCTTAAAGTGATATTTACATTATGCAATTGAATTGATTAGATTTGGGCCATTCGGAGATGGATACTCGTGGCAAGAGCGTGGTATTGAGTTGATTAGCACAGTCGAGGTAAGTGGCTTGCCTAACTCTGTGTTGGGGACTTCCCCTTAGGTCGTTTTGATTCTGTTTTGTTATAGGGCGCGCGCGTACGTGAGGTGACGAGTGCGTACATAGAATATAGTTGTTAAAACTCCACTTTTTCCTTTCATGACGTAAATCATTCATCCCTATTTCATTGTTTCTTGTACTACCTGTGTAGTGTATCTTAGGAATGAGCATGTCTACCTGCCTTACTTGAGTTACTCGTATTTGTTACTATTTGTACCATGTTTAGGTAGTTTCTCCGTATTTGCCTGGGATTTCGTCCTGAACTGTTCAAATAAATTGTATCCGTTTGTTTCATTGCATATTTAAATTGGGACTACTGACTAGATTCCGAGAGCTTTCCCCCTGTACTGCATTGCATATTTAAATTGGGACTACGGACTAGATTCAGGGAGCTTTTCCCCTGTATTGCGTTGCATATTTGCTATTGTGATATATGTTTTGCTGAGCCGAGGTCTCCCTCTTACTATTTCTTTTAGCTTACTGTTTCTACTACTTTGCCTTGGTTATTTAGATCTCTTTGCTTAGACTTTAAACGGTTTTACTATAAACATCTAGTAGAGCCTTAATCTGACCTCGTCACTACTTGACTGGGGTTAGGCTTGGCACTTACTAGGTACCAATTGTGGAGTAATCATGCCCTTTCATGTGCATGTTTTTCATGTGCAGATCCAGGTACCAGCACCCAGTATCGTGGCTAGGAGTATTACTAGCAGCTGCCAGGAGACCGCGAGGTAATTCTTCCGCGTCCGCAGAATCTCACGAGTCCCCTTCTACTCTAGCATAGTATTAGTTGACTTATGTATTTTTTCCAGTATTTCATTGTATAGAGCTATATTTAGTACATAGCTTGTGACTGCAGTGACATTCCGGGTTTTGGGAAGTGAAGTTGTTTATGTCGAGCGGCTGAGTTATATGTTTCTTATTCTTTTCTATTAAATTATTATATTGTTTTTATTTTTTTGTAAGTTTTAGGATTACCTAGTCGTAGAGACTAGGTGCCGTCACGAACCCGTTTGGAGGGTAATTTGGGTCGTGACAGAAACCTCCTCTAACTGCATCTTGTTGTTGTCCTTGCATTCCAGCATTGTTTTCTCCATATATAGCCTCTCATG
This sequence comes from Nicotiana undulata, assembly GCA_005239495.1. Classification (NCBI taxonomy): domain Eukaryota; kingdom Viridiplantae; phylum Streptophyta; class Magnoliopsida; order Solanales; family Solanaceae; genus Nicotiana; species Nicotiana undulata. The sequence goes on from ML256703.1 coordinate 80,194, forward strand.
TATTAGGTATCATCCAGCTAGCTTGATTTGCATAGGAGTTAGAGTTGGTTTGATTTGTGTAGGAGGTAGTATTCCCAGCAGTGCCTCCTCTACTCTTGGACTTGAAGTATGGTTGATAACCTACCAACTTGTAGCAGTTTTCTTTAGTGTGACCTTTGAGATGACAATATTCACAGACCAGAGTACTCTTTCTGGGCACATGTTTGAAATTGGTACTAGCATGATATCCTCCTTTGTTGCTGAACAAAGTTGTGCTCTTAACTAATTCGGTGATTTATGATACTTGTGTGTAATTATCTAGGTTCTTTTGGCTCTCCTGGTCTATTATCATTAAGTATGATTTGTTCAAAGATGGAGTAGGATACATCACAGTGATATGACTCCTAGTTTGGCTATAGGATTCATTTAAGCTAGTTAAGAATTGCATTAGCCTTTGGTACTCAAAGTGCTCAAGATACCTCTTTGTTTCAGGACAATGACAACTAAGACATGGCATTATAGCATCAAAATCATCCCAAAGGTCCCCAAGTTTGGAGAAATAGTCTGTCACAGCCATTGTCCCTTGAGTAAGGGAGTGAATTTCCTCGTGCAGTATTGCATTCTAGCACCATTCACCATGTTAAACTTTTTTCTTAGCTCCAAAACTTTGTGTGCATTTGAATCATACACTACACTACTCAGCAACCCTGGACGAACTGCATTCATGATCCAGGATAGGAGACTTTCTCCCATTGATCATGTAATTCCGGCTCAAACCTAGACTTAGGGAATCAACATCAACAAAACTAAGATTGCTTTTACCTGGAAGTCCAATTCTCATATATCTACTCCAAATTGTGTAGTTTTCAGATCTTGTTAGTTGTAGTGAAGAGCTACTTGGAGTGTTTGTTGGTTGTAGGTACAGAGGATGGTTGTGATCAACTATGGGGAAGTCATTGATGTGATTGCGAGCAGCTGGATTATCAGAGGTTCCGGCAGTAGGTCCGACCAGCGTATTGCTGGTTTCATCACCAATCTCCATGAATGATGCAGAAGTTCAAGCAAAGTCAGGCAGTTTTCACAAGTTTCACAAAAACCTAATTTCGATTCAAATCACTCTGAGACAGTTTCACTCCAAAATTGAGAGAACTGAGGTGATTATGAAGAGGAATCGACGTTGTTATTGGACGGAGACTCGTGTTGTAGGCTCTGATTCCATGATAATTCCATGGATGGAAGCTTTAGTTTGAGAGTGAATTAAGGAAGAAGATGATGTGAGCTTTAGAGAGAGAATTTGTGGAAAATGAATTTCATCTTCTTCATTCAGTTGTGTCTAACTATGTACATACAATGTATTTATACATGATACTCTACTTATGTCTAACTACTCTAACCGCCTAACCACCTACATAGATTATAATGACTTAATAATAAGTGGGTCTCACAACCACAACTTGCTTTCCAACTAACTCATCTTCAACACCTCAGTCCAGTTGCTTGAATATTTCCTTGATATCATACCGTTGCAGCTACACACAAAAGAATTTGGAGGAAGAAATCAGATATAATTGGTATTCACTGAAAATAACATTACTATAGATACTGTGTAACGACCCGGTCGGTCGTTACGTAGAACCTGCATTATAATTACTGTTATTGACTTGTCATAGGTTGTTTATACTGTTATTAATGTGTTAGAGTTGGTAGGCTTGAAATCGAAAGGGTTGTAGTGAGAGTTTAGCAACTTAGTCTTTAAAAATAGCCTTATAGTTGGAAAAGTCAACTGAGAGTTGACTTATTGGTAAACGACCTCAGAATGTGGATTTTATGGTTTGTATAGCTTCCTTAGGTGATTTAGGACTTAGGAGTGTGTTCAGAATAATTTTGTGATGTACGGTGTGGAATTAGGCTTGAATTGGCGAAAGTTAGTTTTTGGTGATTTTCGGTCGGCAGTGGAAATTAGGCTATCGGGATCGGAATGGAATTTTGGAAGTTGGAACAGGTTTGTAATGTCATTTTCGATATGTCTGCAAAATTTCAGGTAAATCGGAGTTGTTTTGGATAGTTTCGGCATCGTTGGTGGATTTTAGAAATTTCAAAGCTCTTAGGCTTGAATCCGATGTGATTTTGGTGTTTTGAGGTTATAATTAGTGTTTTGAGAGTGAAACTAAGTTTGAACGATCAATTATGACGTGTTGGTAAATTTGGTTGGGGTCTCGAGGGGCTCGGGATTGATTTCGGATGGTTAGTGGAAGTTTTGAAGTTGGTAAAATGCAACTTCAGTGGATGGTGCTGGTGTAACTGCACCTACGGAAGTTTGACCGCAGGTGTGGGCCCGCAGGAGCGAGCAAGCACCGCAGGTGCGGATTTCGGGAGGCTCAGTAGAGATCGTAGGAGCGGGAGGAGGATCGCACCTGCGAAGTCGCAGGTACGGAAAAGGGGGCGCAGGTGCGAAAATTAGCCCGTTTAATGAAAGTCGCAGGTGCGGTTGAATTGACCGCATGCGCAAAGCCGCAGGTGCGAGAAAAGGGTCGCAGGTGCGAAAAACCTGGGCAGAAAAGTATAAAAAGGAGACTTCGATTTTTAACCCTCTTTTCACCATTGTTGTGCGGGTTCCGAGGTTTTTGAGGGATTTTGAGAAGGGAAACGTTGGCGCATCATTGAGGTAAGCTTTTTGGACTTAATAACTCGATTATATCTGATTGGAGACCTTAAATCAGTGTTTAATTCATGAAAATCAGTAGAAAAAGATGGGGTTAGGGCTTGAGATTTTGATACCTTTAGGAGATGATTTGAGGGGTCAAACGAACTCCGATTTTAGCGTTCTTTATATATACAGACTCGTGAGATGATGAAGAACATTTTGGTATAAAATTTGTCGAGTTCTGAGATGCCAGTCTGGGGGTCGGGTTTTGACTAATTTCGAGTTTTGAGCTAAAATTGGTATTTTTCAACTGGAATTCATTCCTTAAGCATAGTTTGATGATAAAGATCTGATCTTTATAGATTTTGAGTGCTCGGAAGTTGATTCGATAGGCAAGCGCATTGCGGAGTAGCTTTTCGGGCTAGTTTGAGGTAAGTAATGTCTTTAAATCCTTTCCTGAGGGTATGAAACCCCGGACTTTACATCCCTTCACAGGTTTTGGAATGCAAAGATTGGGAATTTGGAAATATATCCCTTTTTAGGCAACTATTGAGTTGCAAAACCGATTTTAAAGTCGATGCTTAATAGTATTGATATATTTTGACATGTTTTGGGCTGTAAGCCATGTTTGGGGCCTAGTGCCGATCTGTTTACCCCGTAGGGGCTATTTTTACTATTTTTTCTCACTTGATATGTTATGATTTTCACTCAGTCTTTCTTGATAATTGTTTTGACACTCAGAATATTTTGATATTATTTCTTGAAAATAAAACACTGTTTTTGGGTCGAGAACCCGGTACAATTATGGCCCGAGTGGCATGTTGAGAGTGTCTTACTAAGTGAGGTTGTTGGCCAATATTGTGAGGATGTTATGATATGAGAGAGACTGAGGGCCAATATTGTGAGTGATTGATGCCATGGTGTGGCTTGTTTATAGCGCTTGGGTTGTAGGAGTCTCTCCGGAGTCTGTACACACTCCCAGTGAGCGCAGGTACCTACTGAGTGCGAGTGATGTTGCCCGCGGGGCTGATACTGAGTGACTGAGAGGTTGCCCGCAAGGCTGATACTGAGTGACTGAGAGGTTTCCCGCAGGGCTGATACTGAGTGACTGAGAGGTTGCCCGCAGGGATGATACTGAGTGATGGTGAGGTGCTGAGGAAAATTGTTACGAGTAATGTTTATGGCCCGAGGGGCAGTTCTACAATGATATTTTACTGAAATTTTCGAGTATGAGTCACTTCATTTTTCAAGTTGGTTTTACTGAGTGTTTAACTGAGATATATTGAAAACATACTTGTTTCAAAGGATTTTCTGGAAATTTGTTTTCGAACTTATGTATTTGATGTATACTTTAGGGTGATTGATGTTTTACTGTATTGTGGATTGGTGTATCTGTGCTGTGTGTTTCTTATTTCTCAGACTGTGATTTATTTTCATTACTACTGAGTTGGCGTACTCATCATTACTCCCTGCACCCCTGTGTGCAGATCCAGGTACTAGTGCGGAGCAGTAGCCATCTTTGTTCATTAGCAGCAGCTTTTACGAGATTTCGAGGTAGTTGTCCAGCGTCCGCAGCTTCTCCATTTCCCTTCCTTTATTAGTATTAGTATTCACTTCATAGACATTGTTTAAGACATTAGCTGAGTTAGTTTTATTTCTTAGATGCTCGTGACCAGGTCTCCAGTCTTGGGAGGTTTTGTTTAGACTATTAGATTATTATTGGGGCGTAAAGACTTAATGAAATTAATTATACTCTGTTTGCTATTTGTTATTGATTTGTGAAATATTATAATAGAACGAATGGGTAGTGATGTGATGGTTGGCTAGCCTCGTTCCACGATAGGCGCCATCACGACATGTTAGGATTTGGGATCGTGACATACTGGTACATTGTATTAGTTTGCCTGCTTTAATGATTAAATAAAACAATGAAACCTAGTGAAAGTACGAGGAGATTAAGCAATTTCTTGAAAGAAAGTAAGAAGCATAATACCACGAGAGTTCAAGAAAGCATGAATTTTGACTCGACTTAGGAGCAGGGATGGAGCTACTCTTGTCCACGGAGAATCAATTTATACCCTTTCGCCAATATATCTTATTTTAGCCAATAAATAACCCCTAATCTTTATTTTTAACAAATTTTAATATACAATGTATAATCTGTGTATAATCAGGTGCATACATTATATATATATATATATATATATATATATATATATATATATATATATATATATATATATATAGAGAGAGAGAGAGAGAGAGTCATACATATATTTATTATACACTTGTTATAGTTGAGTATATACCGACAGTGAGTACAAACGGTTGTGGGGAAGTACACAACCAGTCATTCTTAGCGTTATTATTTTAGAGATTAGCCAGCACATTTTGTTATCCTGAAAATTTAAGGAGAATTGACACCATGTGACAACACGTAACATGAAATTATAAATTTTTGGCCTTAGATTACATTTGGCAAAAGGCAACCCCCAAAAGTTGGTATTATATAGCCAAATCTTTAAATAAATAAATTTAAAAAAAAAAACAAAAAAAAAACTACTTCCCTATTTATTCTCTCTCCCTATATCCTCCTCTCTACCTTCAAAACACGGCACATTTTCAACTCTAATTCTTAACATCCAATACATCCAAATGTCTTCAAAGGACCATTCGATAGAGGATGACGATATAAGTGGTTCTTGATGTTGCCCCAATTGTGGGTGTTCCTGGACTTGGCAAAACGACATTAGCAAAAATAATATGGAGACATTTTCGTTCCTATACCATATAGGAAACTATATTACTAAATATGTTCATGATTTGAAAATTACCCACCCTGTTAATAGATTTTTTACAAAACAAATACAATGCATTAAATACAGAATCTTAGTAGATATAATCTTCCTATTTAGGTGCTAAAATTAAGGAAGTAAATATTCTTTCAGATATTTCATTAAATAAGGAATCATTATAGTATTAAAATTCCTTATTTAGGTGCGCTAATATTGGGGAATTAAAGATTCTTTCAGAAATTTTCAAACGCAAATCACGCTGTATTAATTTTCGTCTCTTTCTATTCAATGTACCCAGTTTGTAGATATTTTGTAGATAAATTGTAGATTATTTGTATTTTGATTGTAGATGCTTTGTTTTTTGTTTTCACAAATTAAAAATGACTAAAACTTCTACAAATCTTCTGCAAAAAANCAAACCTTAAACATGGAGGGTGATAAAGTTTCATATATGGTATAGGAATATAAAAATTTCAATAATCTATAGCAATTCTCATATTTCTTGTGAATTTTTCACCAGCATATGGGTTTGCCTTGGTCAAGAGAAATAAATGATATCTTTCTAGGATTTTGGTGGCCAGAACTTCATTCATTTTTTAAAACTTCTTTCATATTTCTTCCCACTTTAAAAAAAAACATAAATTAAAAATTAGTTTTAATTCTCGTCCTGTATATCAATGTAAATTTGTGTATATGTACTAGCAATTATATTTATACACTGAGATATACAAAGAAGAAAAATAAAATTTTAATATACAAAGAATGAAAATAAATTTTTGATATACATAAAAAAGAAAAAGAATATGTGATATACATTTCGGTATACACATTATCTGATGTGTTATACACTGTGATATACAAATAATATAGTAATTATTTTTATATTATTCACTTGATAAAGAGACAACAATAAATTATAGACAAATATTTTTGTAATTTCATATTTTAGATATACCAAGAAGGAAAATAAAATTTTGATATACATAAAGAAGATAAAGTTGTAATATATATTTTGATGTACACATTATTGTTGTGATATATATTTAGTGGCTATCTGATGTCAATATCTATTATTAGGACTTTTTTTCTGCTAATTTTAAGGATACATTGTCACATCATACCATTTTCTAAAAATCTTCATTTCAGGACAATTCAGGATATTTATGTCCCAAAAAATTGAATTAAAAAACTAAAATTTAAGACACAATTGACTGATTCCTAAATAACAGTCTTTTAGAATGATTATTTGATATTATTTTCTACAACAGAAGAGTTTGGCCAAGTCAGGTTCCAACCTCATCTTAAAAGTTCATTATCTGTTTAGTGGGCTATATCTAAAGATGGGTTAAGATTGACTTGGAAGCAAAAGATCTAAAAGCTCTGAAATAGATGAGGGCCCAAGAAAAGTTAAAGAAGTAAATTAGTTGCATTGTGAACATCAGGGCCCTCAGAGAAATATAGTGTCTGCTAAAAGGCCAATCAAAATTCGAAAAATACCCTACTCTACCCTATAAACTTTGCACTTTACCTTTGTGGTCCCTTAACTTTGTCATTATCAATCATTCCCAGCTTTGCCTTGTTTTTTCCTCCTCTAATGCTCTTAAGCTACTCAATCTCTAGTCTAAGTGGACAACATGCTATATACTTACAACATTTTCTCACCAACAACAACTTATATATATATATGTGTGTCACTAGTTAATTAATAATGTTCAAAATTATCTTTAAGCGTAGATCAAAATGGAAACTAGCACTATCGTATTCAGTGTCAGTCTACTTGTTGTATTGGGCTTGGTCGGATCCGACCCGGATCCGCTCCAAGATTACTGTGTGGCTGATACCAAAAAAGCAACAAAAGAAAATTTGTATTGCAATGGTGTGCCATGTATAAATCCAGACCATGTAGAAACTTCACATTTTGCAACATCAGCTTTATCCAAACCTGGTAAAATTAGCATAATGTTTGGTTTTAATGTGACACTTAGTACAATTTTAAATTTGCCAGGTATGAACACTCAAGGACTAACTATGGCACGAATAGACATAGGTGCAAATAGTCTCGTGCCCCCTCATTCTCACCCTCGAGCCTCAGAGGTGGCCATTTTACTAAAAGGTTCACTTTTAGTAGGATTTATCGACACTTCAAATCATTTGTTTACTCAGAATTTGCAACCTGGAGATTGTTTTGTTTTTCCTAAAGGTTTGATTCATTTTCTTTATAATACGGATTCTAATGAGCAAGCGTTGGTTGTGTCTGGGTTGAGTAGCCAGAACCCTGGTGTCCAAATGGCTTCCCCTACTGCGTTTGCAACGAAACAAAATATGCCAGACGAAGTATTTAAGAAGGTATTTCAGGTCAATGATCAAGATGTCACAAGAATTAGAACGAGCCTTGGAGGATGATTATGTCTTTTCATATTTCTATTTGTTAATATCGTATTTTTGTTTCAAACAATTTTATAATTTTTGGATTTGCTTAGGGTTGTTTAATTAATCAAAAAAAAAAAAAAAAAAGCTTAGGTTTGATTGTAAAATGCCTTGCCCATGTTTACATGTGTATTATACTAATTTTATTGGACAAATTAGCCATACTAGCCTCTATCAAAAAGGTTCCTGTTGGTGACTAATTGGTGGGAGAATTGTATGTGTAATATTTATAAAAAATAAAAAATACATTTTGTGGTTCAAATGGTTCCTGTTGGTGACTGATCGGTGGGTTTATTTAAGTCCTCAATTCAACATTTGTTATCAAATTTTGAAGTAGTTTGAATTTACAAGCTAGGATTGATTTAATTATACGATCAAACTAACCATCGTTTCTAGCTCCTTTTCTATTCATCTGGATCACTGGATGTATATTCATTTTCAAGGCCCTTTGAAAATAGGGACAATAATCTCTTTGTCAAGATTCTTGTCTTTATTGTTTAATACGAAACAAATGATCTTCGACTAAATATCTAAATAACTCAAAACTTATTGCACAGAACTGAATCCAATTGAAACCAGCAGATTAATACTTGAAGAGACTGTCATCTATAATTCTAATTTTAAAAATATTGCGTATTTTGATTCCATTTGTTGTCAATTACCATTATCAACCAAAAAAAGATTGCTTACTTGGCTAAGAAAAAAAATTAGGTCAGCACGTGAAAGAGGGGCATGTTAAAAGTATAATTCAGTAATAAAATGGTCGTACAATTTCATGAATCGGAGGAGGCAACAAATGTTATGCGGGGTTTACTGTGCTCACTCGAAAGGTAGAAACCGTAACGGCTGCAAATTTTTCTGAAGCTAAAAAAAAAAGGATATTGAACCCACGAAATACTTCGTTTGACTAGCGATAGTTAATTTTTAGTAGTAACAAACCAATATCGTTAAGGGAGTAGTAACTTGCTTAGGAGTTGCTATTAAATTGATTTATTCAGTTTGAAAACATAGAGATACATCAGAACTATAACAATGATGCAGGAAATGCTTTCTTTTGCATATCTCAACTATTTTAGTCGTTGGTTACTTTCTTACTATCTTCCACTAACAGGAGTATCGAATACTTTTGTCAATCAGAGTTTAAGAATATGAAAATAATATTTTATTTGTTTGAATATATTCAAGACAAATAGAAAGTCAGTCTTGGAACAACGATAAATAATGTATTTTTTTTCTTTTGAAAAAAAAATGTATGACACCATGTTATTTTCAATCCAACAAATAGTATCAGATCTAATGGTTGAAGCGAATTTGAAGACAGATTCAAGGCGGATTTAGTTCTAATCGCAATCAGTTTGACTATAATGAAGACTTTTATAAAAATAAAAAATTGTGTTGAATGTTATATGTGTGGAGAAAAAACTTTCAAGTTTCAACAATATTTCAACATTTATGTTTTGATACACTTGAAAAAAACTCATTTTTAATCCATGACGGACTCCAATGACAGTTTTAACTCAACCTTCTTTTGAACGCATGAACTTCTTCTAACCAATGTCAGCTTTAACTCATATTTATTATTAACGTGTTAGCTCTTTTTAATCTATTAGTCTTTGAGTACGCGCGTTGCGCGTGTACCCATATTTATGAATATAAAAACTTTAAAAAAATTATATCAATATTATCAAAACAATATTTTTGAGTGACAAAAACTAAAGAAAGAAGTATAAGTTCTTGATATCTTATGGTGATCTGTTATTAGCTTGTTTCAAAAAGTCAAAACATCGTTAGGGTGGCAAAAAACTACATACTTCGAGTAAAAACTAAAAAAATCGTACATGAAAATATTTATTTGAACACAAGAAAAAAGTATTTAGCCTCGTAGGCTCTTTGATTTTTATAGTAGACGTCCTTAAAGTCTCATCGGCATAAACGCCTCCTCTAACTTATTGCAACACCAATGATTGTCCAAAGTCACCACTATATCCAAGAACTTATTAGATATGTCATTCGTATCGGCAAGTGATTTGTTAGGCTCATAAGGTAACCAACAACAACAACAAACCCAGTTTGATCCCAACATGTGGGGTCTGAGGAGGGTAGTCTGTACGCAAACCTTACCCCTACCTAATGCAGGTAGAGAGGTTGTTTCCAATAGACCCTCGGCTCTGGAAGGGTAAGAAGAAGAAGAAGGAAGCAAGGAAGGAAGAAAGATGGAAAAAAGAAAAAAAGAAAAAAAAAGATGGAAGAAAAAAGATAAACAGCATCCAATAATAGCAACACGGAATACATACCTGAGGCGAACAAAATCACATACCATAATAAAAATCAAAGAATATGAAGGGAAATGCATGCTACTAAGCCTATCATTGAGCACTATAAACTACCTATTAACCCTATACCTTAATCCTCGACCTTCACACCCTTCTATCAAGTGTCATGTCCTCAGTGAGCTGAAGCAGCGCCATGTCCTGCCTAATCACTTCTCCCCAGTACTTCTTAGGCCTACCTCGACCCCTTCTCAAACTCTCCATGGCCAACCCCCAAAATGGTAAAGTTAGTTTGCAATATTATCACCGACGAAAATAATGGCAGGCTTTGTCTTCCTTATAATACACGGAGCACTAGCCAGTAAATATTACCACTATATTTTAGTTTGTTTATAGAAGAATATGTCTATCAAATATCATGAATAGTATGTTTATCTGGAATATTCTCAAAGCAATGATTCTATGAATTTAATTGAGAATACAAAAAGCACCAGATATTTTTAATAGACCATATACATTTAAGGAGTTATCCGATTAAAACTAATGGACAAGACTACGAAAATGAAAATGACTGAAAGAGAGTTTCAACTGGATATTAGATAAATTTAGCTGGGACTACAAAAATATTTTGCAAGTTTTAAATTTTTATTATACGTTACATTGTATTGTATATTTTCATGTAAAGTGTAGTAGAGAATTAAATGCTCAATTTATTATGAGATGTTTTTACATTTTGGTACAAAAATGACATAAAATAGTATTTAAATGAAGGGCAAAAATGTCACTTAACTTTTAAGGGATATTTTGGTCTTTTAACTTTGCACTTTGGTCTTCACACTTATAATATAGTATAATTCTTGGACTTCTATTTACCAATACCAATTTTTTTAACCTATACCTATTTTTTATCTTGAGAAGGAGCAGTGATGAAGATTACGTGAAGAAGGCATATCAAATTTTGTCAAGAAATTTCAGGCCAAGGAGAGCATTGTCAACGCCGGTTGAAGGGTAAAGCAACCCAAGCAGTGGCGTTTGGGGGCCACATCATTCAATAGTAGTAATTTTGTGAATTAATTTTTCATATACAAAATTAAAGTATAGGCTTATTTTTCAAATTATATAGCGTGAAAGAAAATGTTACAAGTAGAAGATAAGACTTGTATGAATATACTTAATAAGATAACAAGACTTCATTTTTTTTAATGCTTATATTCCTTATAGAATAAAGTATTGCCATAACATTTGCATCCAAAGAAGTTTTTTAAAATTAAAAAGTGACAAAATCTTGTATAGGATCAACAATATCTCACGAGGAGCTAAATGAATCAGATTAGCAGTATTATTAGTTTAAAAAATTATTAGAATAACTCGATTATAACAAAATTATTAATAATTTGTATCTAAAAAAGTTAGGAAAATACACATTAATCAAATAAAAAATCAAGGCCTATCATCAAAATTTTGCTTTAGGCCACCAATAATGTTGAGTCGCCCCTGAGCATTGTTAGAATATTGCCTTGGATTCCAACCTATTAGTATTGCTCTAGAGCTGAAGTTCGTCAATTACAAAAACAAAAACTTCAGCAATTATAAACAAAAACTTTAGTTGTTGCGAATCTTGGCTGCTGAGCTGTAGTTATTTAAAAAGTGGGTACAAGTTAAAAGTTTAAAAAAAAATGAGTATATGTTAAATGGGGGCGACCAAATAGGACGCCCCGTGCAATTTTTACCTTTAAATGATAGTCTCTTTTGATATATTTTTTTTCTGCTTGATTTATAGTCATCAAAGTCGTCTTTGTTAGCTTCCGCATGAATCAAGTTATTTCGATCCCAACAAGCTTTAATTTATAAATGTCCAAGACTTTTCCTCTAGGAGAAGGATAAGGTATATAAATGAGATTTATTCATTTTAGGAGTTTTGTTTTTCAATTTTTTTTTAGACAGAGATTCCTAATAGATTAGAAATTCAGGGTAAAATCCTAACAAAGAATATTTTATTTAGTTGAATATATTCGAGACAAATAGAAGGGGAGCCTCGAAGTAACAGTAAAGTCGTCTCTAGGTGATCTACGGTCACGAGTTCAAGCCGTAGAAATAGCCACTGGCTAGCTATTTTATATCCCTTAAGATGTGACCCTTCCATGGACCTTGCGTGAATACTAAATACTTTGTGCAGTGCGGGAAAAGAAACAAAAAGAATATTCGAGACAAAAAGACTCTTGTGATACATTGATCGGATTATTAGCATGTATTGTATTATATGTTATATTTCATTGAAGAATACCATCCATAAGCAGAATACTAAAAGAGAACAGAGCCAGAGGACTAAATTTTATTTTATTTCCTTCCTTCGAGACAAATCCACACTATAATGGTCACCGCTGCTTCATATTCCAACAATCAGAGAGTATAATTTTCAAAGTGCAAATTGCATGATAAATGCCAATTATCATATTCCGACTTTGATACCTGCGTATATATGGGCAATATTTTATTCCCTCTTCTAATGCAATTATACAAAAGCATGTGAGGAGACGCCAAATGAGGAATTTTAAATACATATTATTCTTTATTGACAATTATAAAAATATATAAAAAGGCTAATAAATAAATACGCAATTACCAAAGCCTCTAAGCTGCCACATGACGGTATCAATGTTTCAACAACATGAACATGACTCTCGTAAATCTATGTTTTTTGAAATTATTAAATTTTTATTGCGTTGAATTCATACACATTAAAGTACTTATCTACTCCAAGAGAGGTTGGAATTGTGAATTTGAAATAAGTGCTTTTTTTTAAAAGAATTTTTTTGAAAAATATTTTTCAATGTCTTTGTTAGTGAGTGAAAAATATAATCTGTAAAATAAAGATTGATAATATTATTAGCAAATTGGATAGTATTTTGTTAAAATATTAATATATAAGTATTGGTTGGAGTAGTGATATAAAGTAAAGAATTGAGATAGTTGCAGAAAACATCACTTCACCCATATATGAGAGAAGTTATTTTTTCCTTTTTAATGAAAATTAGTTTTCTTAAATATATTATTTGGCATTATTTTAACTTGATGTGAACAATAATAAGTGACTTTTTGGTTATTTTCACACAGATTAAGAAATTTACCTTTTAACATTAATTAACAATGAAATTGACTACATTAAACTTTACTATCTCACATAAACACTCCTAACACATAGTCCAACACTATTTACTTCAAGGGCAATATAGGAAAAAAAATAATTCATTCATTCTTGAAATCTGAAAAAATTACTTATTCCCTCGTTGAACAAAAAGAAAGACCAAAAAATCATTTATTTTGAACCGAAGGGAGTACAACATAAGAAAAAGAAGCAGAAAACACTTCATTCCGATCCCTCGTTGTATTACGTTTTGCGATCTTCCAATTTAAATTTGGACAGCCGCGATCCGATGTTAATTTTCAATTTAAATGTCAGCTCCAGATTTGAAGCGACCCATTTAATTACCTATCACAACGCCAATGAATTCTTCGTACCCAAAGTGGAGAAATTGGTCCAAATAAAAAGAAAAAGATTTATTCCCACAATAGTGTTTATCATGAATTAATGAAGCATGACACTTAAATATACCAAAATCACCGATTTGAAAATTTTTTAGCTCGACACAAAAGAATTGAGGACAACGATGATCATTTTGTACTTTGTAATGCATTAAAAGTTATAAATCATTTATGAGAGCTACTATAGGTGAGAGTTGAATATTTAATCTGAATTTTACCATAATGTAATATGTATTTAGTTATTTTGTATCTCAATGATTTCACTTTTTTTTTAGTTATATGTTAATATATATAATCTATAATATTTGCTTATTATTTAAAAATTATAGTATGAATAATTTTATATTAAATGGTTATAGAAGAAAGGAATATAAGTTATATGTGATGAATATATAGAAAAGAATGAAAGATAGAATTTCTTTAATAAAAGATAATAATATAATATTAAATAGAGAGAAGAATATAAAATAAAATATTTTTTTTGAATAAAAAATTGAGTACTTCTTTTTGAAGAAGAAAATGGAGGCAAGGAACGGAGATGGCCTTATATGACAAGGAAATGTTTAGTAGACCAACCAAACTATGAATGGTCAGCCTACATGTGCAAATAGTGGCTAAAGTTCACAACAAAGAGATCATATTTGGCACGATTTTGTGGCTATAATAGAAACCAAAACAAATATTAATACATCAATGGTTATCAAAGGCCAAGAAAACTTCCAGCTAACAAGTTGAACAAGGCAAGTATATATTTTAAGCATATCCAACTACTACTTTGATGCTAAGTAACAACTAAAGCTTAAAGTGAGCTGGACACTCCCTTTTTTAACACTTCATCTTTTCTAGTCGCCGTTTTATGTTTAAATCATTGTTAACTCCCCCAATCATTCTTTCTATAAAGTTCCTACTCACATTAATCTTTTAACTAACTAAACAAGGAAAAGAACGAAACATAAACAACTACTAACACAATTATTAACATTACCTAATAAAGAGAACGAAAGCTAACTAAGCTTCCGTTACTAAGATACCTATTTTTCAGAAACATCTAAACGTGTTAGGCAATGAAGTTGGGATGAAGCATCAAAGACTAAGGACAAAAATATATTTAAGTGTTAGTAGACAGAGTTATCTCTAAATGATTTCTCTTCATATTTCTAAGTGGTAGATATGATTATCTGCTACTTATTACATACTGAATCGGAAAATCACACTAAACCGAAAAGTTAAATCAAATCGATTAAAAAATCCGACTAAGTTTGGTTGGATATTGAGTTATATATATATATATATATACTTTTTAGATTTTATATAGAATTTTCCTTAAAAAATATCTTGTAACGACCCGACCGGTCGATTTGAGCTCTAGCACGTCATTCAGCGGTTTGAGGCCTTGAGTAGCTTCACTTCAGGTATTATGACTTGCACGTATGGTCGGAATTGAATTTGGGGAAGTTCGGGGTTGATTCGGATGAAAAATTCTCATTTCGGAAGCTTTAAGTTGGAAGAATTGACTAAGGTTTGACTTTTTAGTAAACGACTTCGGAATTGGGATTTGAAATTTACAACAGGTTCGTATGATTATTTTGGACTTGTGCGTATGTACGGATTGGGTTTTGGATGACCCGGGAGCGTTTCAGCGCTTATTGTGGAAAGTTGGCATTTTGAAAGAATTTCATAAATTTGGGTTGAAGTGTATTTTAATGTTATCAATGTTCGTTTGGAATTCCGAGCCTGGGAATAGCTCTATATGGTGATTCTAGTCTTAGGAGCGCATCCTGATGTGAATTTGGAGGTCCGTAGGTCATTTCGGGTCATTTGGCGAAAGTTGAAAATTTGAAGGTTTTTGGAAAGTTTGACCGGGAGTGAACTTTTTGATATCGGGGTCGGATCTCGATTCCGAAAGTTAGAATAGGTCTGTGATGTCATTTGGTACTTGTGTGCAAAATTTGAAATCGTTACGGATTGATTTGATATGTTTCGACACAAGATATATAATTTGGAAATTTGGAAATTTATACGTTTGATTCGAGGCGTGATTCATGATTTTGATGTTATTTAACGTGATTTTTAGGCTTCGACTAAGTTTGTATTGTGTTTTGGGACTAGTTTGTGTAATTGGGCGGGGTCTCGGGGGCCCCGAGTGTCTTTCAGAGGTGTTTGGGTTGTGTCGCGCTCTTATTTGAAGTTTTAGCGTTATTTCTTTGGGCATAAAGGGCACTATAATGAGAAAACGTCCTTGATTTGTGATTGGATTGAATCATTAGATTCGTATCATAAATACGGAGTCATATGCAAGAATCGTCGAATTTCAATGTCGTATGGGAGAGTTATGCATATTTCCGTGTTGGACAAAATTGCTGGTTTCTAGTGCGAAGCTTTGTTCTTCGCGAACGCGAGAAAGGTTCCGTGAACGCGAAGAAGGATTTTTGGGTTGACTGGTCAACGCGAAAAATTTCTCTTCGTGAACGCGAAGGTCTCCCGCGAAGGAGATGAAGAAAAACCATCTGGGCAGTGTTTTAAACCGAAAATTTTACTATTTTGGGCACATCTTGAGTTCTAGAGCTTCGTTTGAGGTGATTTTCGCGGCATTGTTCTTGTCTCAACAATGGGGTAAATATATGACCTGTATTTTTATGTTTCTCCATGATTATTTCCGTTGGTTATTATTTTTAACCGTATTTGGATTGTAGAAATTGGGATTTTGAGCCCCAAAGTTGAGAAATAGTAAATCCTTGTTTTGAGGGTCGATTCATGGATGAAATTGGATGATTTTATGGATATAGATCATATGAGTTATGGGTAATATTTATTTTCGAAAATTTACGGAATCCGGGCATGTGGACCCGAGGGTCGACTTTATTGACTTTTCGAGAGGAGTTGGGGATTGTTATAAATTGATTTATTATGAGTATTAGAGTATATTTTTATTGGTTTATACATTGTTTGACTAGTTTTGGAGCGACGAACATCGATTTGAGGTGTTAGAGTGGCGTTGGAACTGGTTATGGAACTTCGAAGCGAGGTAAGTCTCATGTCTAACTCTGTGAGGAGGAAACTACCCCTAGGTGATGTATTTGATATGTGTTACTTGTTGTGGGAGCTACGTACGCACGAGGTGATGAGAGTCCGTGCGTAGCTAAATCCATGTTATTGTCTGGGTAGACTTAGGTTCACACCATGCTATAGGTGTACGTTGAGTTGTCCTTTGTTTGTTAAATTCCTTTATTTTACATTACGACTTGAGACAAGACTTACGTAGAGCGATAGACTCGCTATTGTAGAGATTCAACGGGATTCGTGATTAGCCGCGAATAATTGTACTCCTCTTACGAATTTCTCCTGTGTTATGCGTTCTCATCGAAAGGTTTCCCCAAAGCTTCTTATAACTCACATGCCCCTTCGTGAGTGGGGTCAAGGACCCTCGGAAGTGCGCACATCTAATGGGATCAGGTCATTCGCTCGGAAGGATTATGTACCACATGTTCATGGGAGCGGGTCGTTCGCCTCGGCAATATAATAGATGTATCTATGTTTATATACCGATTATGATGGGATCGGGTCGTACGCCTCGACATTTCTATAAAACACTCATATGGAATCGTGTGTATTATTTGTCTAAAAAGCCAGTGTATCTGGGAGTTTTCCCTATTTGAATTATGACGACCTATCTGGTTAGGTCCATTATTTATTTACATACTCCGGTGGAGGAGGTAACTATTAATCGATAGTTTGAGCTTATTGTTGGTTGGGGGATTGTACCACGTATTCATATTTGTTTATCTCGTGGATTTACTCTGCCCCATATTTGTTTACTTCTTACTGTATCTGTCTTATTGAACCACTACTAAGTGTTGATGTCGACCCCTTGTCACTACTTCTGTGGGGTTAGGCTAGATATCTATAGGGTACGCATTGATTTACGTACTCATGTTGCACTTGATGCACCTATTGTGCAGGTATACATATATGTTTCTACTGGTCCTCTTAGTGCAGAGTCGCGGTTATTACGGTGACTTTACGCTGAGTTGCACTTCCTTGATACGATCCGCAGCATGCAGAGTCTCCATCAGAGTTATTTACATTCCCCGTCTAACTTGTATTTCAAACGGATGTTGTATCATCGTTGTACTCATTAATAGATGCGCATGCACTTGTAACACCGGGTTTTAGGGGTTCTTACCAGATTGTTCATTTTTGTAGTTCATGTACATATTATCACTTACCCTGTAAATTCTCTTTCATACTCCTTAATTAATGAGAATTATGATTTCACATACTAAAATGAGTAAATAAGTTAATCATTCACTGTTGGCTTGCCCAACGGCGGTGTTATACGCCATCACGACCTTTAGTGGATTTTGGGTCGTGACAACTTGGTATTAGAGAGTTAGATTCACTTAGGTCTCATGAGTCATGAGCAAGTCTAGTAGAGTTTTGTGGATCGGTACGAAGACGTCTGCACTTATCTTCGAGAGGCTATAGGGCTGTTAGGAGCACTTCCCTTCTTGATTCCTCATAGTGCGATTTGATTCCTTTGAGGCTTATGCTTTTATTTCCTTCCTACTCAATCTTATGCGATGTGAAGCGCTTGTTATCAATTTTTAATCGAGGAATTGTAATGGTATTGCAGATGTGGTGCATGATGTTTCTCCTTGCGTATTTGATTGGGTTATTGTCGTCTCCTTGCGGAAATATGTTCTGTCATTTCAGCTCAGTATCAGTATTGCCTATGGTTTTGAAGTTGGGGCACTGATTGTTATGACGATTCATGCATTTTTATCGCACAGTGTTGGTAAATTGGTAGGGTGCTTATTTATGGATCGCGACAGCGATTGACTTGGAAGGAGGATTTCTTAGTTCACGGCTTAAAGGTTCAGCATTCAGTTCTGGGGGACGAAAGGCAATCAGACTATGGATGTTAGCCTTGGTTTATGAAATGACGAGACTCAGTATTTTTGAGCGTGGTGGAATTCTCATTTGTGATATAGTGTCATTGTCCTTGTTTGAATGTATTATGTTTCGCCGGTGTTATGGCCTATTTGATTTGCCTACAGGGTAGGATGCTGCGAAATGGTTCCTCAGAAGTGGTTGTCAGAGATAGCGGTGTGTAGCGGTTTCGGGACTGAATCGGTGTTTCTAATGTTGATGGCTCGAGAAAGATTATCTTTGAGGAGGCTTAGAGTTGGTAGCAATTGGTCATATCAGGTGCCACAAAGATGGATCTTGCTTTGAGGCAGTATTTGGGCAGCGAAGGATGAGGAAGGACATGGCGAAAGGAGTCTCACGGTGGTTGAATTAATAGTAGGTCAAGTATGAAAAGCAGAAGTCGAGAAGTTGCTTAAATGAGAGGGTTTAACCAAAGTGGGAGAGTGGCAGAGTAGCATATATGTTCTGTGGCAGGATATCCACACGACTTGAGGGAAGTTTAGAGCAATTTGGGAATCGTGATGGACGGTGATTAGGACCCAAATTTTATTTGGAAGCAACGTGACTTCGAGTTTGGAATGTATTGTTGGACTTTCAGTTAATGTCAATGGGGAAGAGGGAATCTTGGTAAGATCCAAGGTTATGTAACTGTAGCTTCAAGCTAAGTGAGGGAGACCCACCGTCTACGATTGGATGGCGTGGTTGTACACTTGTGAGGTTTCTGGTTATCGGAGTATTGGTGGGCTATTACGACTAAGGAAAGAAAACATCAGTGGTAGTTCGAGCAAAGGATTTGAGGAACGTGGGCTATATTTGGCCTTATCGATTCATGTCCAGGTTTCGGGAAGACTCAGAGTTATGCTTATTGTGGGGGGGGGGGG
>ML256703.1:99848-141358 GCA_005239495.1 Nicotiana undulata
AGGACGCTGTGTGCTGGTGGGGGGGGGGGGGGGGGGGGGGATTATGTACAAGGAAAAGAATTTGGTCGGGTTCTTTGATAGGTTGTTCATGTGCTAACAACGCACTAGAGTTTTTCTTATATTCGGGGCCAAATCAGAGTGGGTGTCTCTCAACAGTGGTCCTAATGGGTTCAAGAACTTAGGTGCAGTGCCTAAGAACTTGGAGTGTTCTATGTTATCATCGGGTATGCAGTACAATATTGAAGGAAAGGAAGAAATAGCTTCGGATTCACGGAATATCCTGCAGAATTGGTGTACCAGTTGGAGATGCCATTGTGCGCATGTGGAAGGCATGAGATGGTTCGTGGGTTTTGAGACAACAGGGTCTCGTGAATTAGGTCACTCAGGATGAGTGCGGATTGAGTTCGTTATATTTTGAATGGAGCTATTATTATTTCTAAGGCAAGTCCAGAGTAAATTAGAAGAAGTTGGTTCGGTTAGAAATGGTTCAATCGGCATTATGGTGGCAATGATAAGTTCCTTCAACGTGTTAAGTTATACGTGAGATTTGTGGCGGTACGCGCGAGGCTTGACAACCATCATAATTTGATTGATTCAGGAGTTATTTGATTTTAATGGCCTTGTGGTGTAAATGGTTTCTGGAAGAGTTATGGCGGTTTAGATCGCGACTTGAGGCTTGTATTGTCGGCGCCTGGGAGTTCAGTTGTGTGTTGCAATGGTTCTTCTGAAATGAGTTAAGTGAAAGGTTTCTAGCCAATGAAGTGTTTATTATACTAGTCATTCAGGGATTTTGATAAATTCTAGTACTCTCGCGTTGTAGCATGATCGATGCAGTGAGCAACATGGGAATTCAAAGTTGAGGATCAAGGTTGCGGCTCGGTGTTGATAAGAGTGTCACGAGCTCGGATGAGCAGGGAAGAATTCAGATGTTCAGAGTTAACTGGCATGTTCTTTAGTGTCATATGGGAACGGTGTTGTGCGTAAAAGGCCTTGTGTATTGATTTGCGAACTCTTGGTTGGCCTTATCGAATTAGTATGGTTGGTGGTGTAGAGGTGCAGACTTTGCTGCCTGATGAGAAAGGTCGTGGGAGCGTATCCCACAGGGAAATTTGTATAAGTGTGACATGTTAGTCACTTGATTCTTAAGGATGGGAACCAAGTATAGAAATTTGGGCACTGCCGCTAATATGAGAATATATGCCTGAAGGGCGCTCTGTTCATTTAATTGTGGATTGTAGAAGCTTGTTTCGGAATTGACGGTTGTTCTTGTGTGTCATGGGAAAAGTTATTATGGATCCTTGAAAGGTTACTAGCCCAGTACAGTACGATTAGAATTGGCTTGAGGTCCGTGGATGGATCTAAATGTGAATGTGTGCTCTATATCCGGCCGGATGTGTTCATTTTAGCATAGCATTGCTTACGGAGGAGTCTTCGAGCCTTGGATGTTATTTCAGTCGCCAGTCATTCCATGTAATCTCTATTGTGCCGTGTGGGTTGTGAGACAGTTTGATTATTCGCACATGTATTGAGATCCCATGAAGTTTGAGGTGTTGTGAGAGCAGGATGGCTATCGAGATGCAGGTCATTTATTGCACCTTTCATTTTTCTTTTTCATACCAGTAGTTTTAGTAAGTCTTGTAGTTTGTTATTCTTAGATTTTTATTGCTAAATGTTATTTTTTTCGCGTCGGTTTTTTATTAGCTTATTGTTGTTACTGCTTATTTCTACTGCTTACTTATCATCTCCCCTTGAGCCGAGAGTTTATGAGAAACAGTCTCCCTACTTTTTTAATATAGGGATAAGGTCTTCGTACACGTTATCCTCCCCCAACTCCACTTGTGAGATTATATTAGGTTTGTTGTTATTGTTGTTATTATGACTAAATATTTGTTATATTTATAAATTACTCCATCTTTCCAAAATATTAAGAATAATGGATAATGTATCTAACGTAACTTCAAAAACTAGCTTTATGGATCAAAATTATCCAAAATCATATGAAGATACTGCACTTCATACTCTCAACCAATGCAGAAACAACAAATTGTTAACCACTTGGAAAAAGTCACATTATTATGTTAAGAGTTAAAATTAGATGGAGAAGAATTCGACTTGAAATACTTGTCATAAAAATTTACTCATATTTTAGTATATTATACTAACATGTTAGCTCCATGTTTTATTAGCCTGTCAATTAATGTTTCTCATAAAGGGTTTACCTAGCAATAATTATTTACAGGTGACCTGAAATTATGTCTGTATTATTAATTTAAAGAACTTAAACTCTACCATTAATCTTGTAGGTTGTAACTTGACTTATTAATTGACAAATTAGTCAATACACTCAATGTGATGAATATAATATACTACTAGGATTTTAATTCTAAGTACTAACAAGGTCATTTAAATATACAAGTAACACATATAATAAGCATTGTTTAATAATCTAAATTAAACGGTTCATTATTTGGACTCTCCCACGACAAGATATGAATCTTTCGTGACAAGCATGTAAAGTTGAAAACTATGCGACTAAAATAAAAGTCGGACGATGTAAAGCAAAAGAGAAGCTGAAATATTTAAGTCCCGAAGTCTCAAAGTTGAAGTCTTCAAGTCTGTCGATCTTAGAGTTGAAGTCTCCAAGTTAAAATCTTCAAGTATGTCGGTCTTCAAGTTAGAAATCTTCGCGTTCGATACTCTTCAAGTTGAAATATATAAGCCCTCCATGTCTCCAAGATAAAGTCATTAGCTTAGACGGTGTAATGGTCTTCGCTTCAGACAAAAAATAAAATCTTTGGCCCAGACGGTGTAATGGTCTATGCCTCAAATAAAATAAAGTTAAATCTTCAAACAAGATGAAGTCATTAACTTAGACGGTGTAATGGTCTTCGCTTCAGACAAAATGAATCTTTGGCCCAAACGGTGTAATCGTCTATGCCTCAGATAAAATGAAGTTAAATCTTCAAACAAGATGAAGTCATTAGCTTAGACGGTGTAATGTCTTTGCTTCAGAAAAAATAAAATCTTTGGCCCAGACGGTGTAATGGTCTATGCCTCAGATAAAATGAAGTTAAATCTTCAAACAAGATGAAGTCATTAGCACGGTGTAATGGTCTTCGCTTCAAACAAAATGAATCTTTGGCCCAGACGGTGTAATCGTCTATGCCTCAGATAAAATAAAGTTAAATCTTCAAACAAGATGAAGTCATTAGCTTAGACGGTGTAATCTCTTTGATTCAGAAAAAATAAAATCTTTGGCCCAAACGGTGTAATGGTCTATGCCTCAGATAAAATGAAGTTAAATCTTCAAACAAGATGAAGTCATTATCTTAGACGGTGTAATGTCTTTGTTTCAGACAAAATGAATCTTTGGCCCAGACAGTGTAATCGTCTACGCCTTAGATAAAATGAAGTTAAATCTTCAAACAAGATGAAGTCATTAGCTTAGACGGTGTAATGTTCTTGCTTCATACAAAATGAATCTTTGGCCCAGACAGTGTAATCGTCTATGCCTAAGATAAAATGAAGTTAAATCTTCAAACAAGATGAAGTCATTAGCTTAGACGGTGTAATGTCCTTGCTTCAGACAAAATGAATCTTTGACCCAGACGGTGTAATCGTTTATGCCTCAGATAAAATAAAGCTAAATCTTCAAATAAGATGAAGTCATTAGCTTAGACGGTATAATGGTCTTCGCTTCAGACAAAAGAAAAAAATAAAAATCTTTGGCCCAGACGGTGTAATAGTTTTCGCCGCGAACTTTTAAAGGTTTTCGCTGTGAACTTTTGAAAAATCTTGACCACAAACTTTTAAAGGTCTTCATCATGCGTAGATTATCTCGTTAAACAAGAACACATCCTTCTCGTTTGACCTAAAAAAAATAAAGGACAAAAGAATGAAAAGGACGATAAAAAATACAGAGAAGGAAAATTACCTTGGCATTGCCTCCTACTCGTGAAAACACGTAGCCAAGGCAGCTTGTTGATGCTACAATTCAATGCTTAATAAAAATGTGAGGATGGGGTTTATATAGATATCCTATGATTGGGATGTGAGATTTCAATGTGGGAATAGCTGAAATCAGTTATTGAAAAGAACTGAAATTGCTAAGGCGGCAGTACAACTGTACGGGGTATACTTGGTTAACTCCAATTGTATAATTATTACTTAACTCTTCTTCATGTTCAAGTAGGAACTGAACCTGTCGACGCAGATTCAAGTCCAAGTACGAGACAACTTTATAGTCGACACAAATTAGCAAATTACTTAGTTGTTTGTTTGGTTTCAAGTAGGAATCATGAAATTCAAGATTCAAGTCATAAAGTTCACGGTTTCCTATTCATTTCACAATATTCAAGTTTCAAATTTACCTACATGCTTATATTCGTCATTTCATAGGTATTATGAAATGCAAATGTATCACTTGAATAAGTTTTAGGGAATATTCATAACAAAATAAATAGTACGTTAATACTTCAAGTCTCGCCTTTTGAAGTTGGATACGTCTATACCCATCGAGTCTTGAAGTGGGGGCATTTGTAGGCATATAAATTTTATTAAAATTAAATTCATAAAATAATTTGGATTTTATTGGTCCAAATAAATATCATGGGCTATTGTAATAAAATTATATATATAAGTCCAATATATATGAGTTAAATAAATAAGTCTTAATTCATTGGACTAGCCCATTTAATTGGGGCTAAAGTGATGAGCCCAATTCATTAGGCCCAAGATTTCATCTTCCTAGATGCCCAAATGGATGCCCACGTGTCAAATGATGTGGCAAGCCAAGTCACGCGGAAGAGCCAATAGAATCATGCCATGTGTCAAATGATGTGGCAATCCAAGACAAATAAATGAGCCAATTAAATCATGCCAAGTGTCTGGATGGTATTGGTCAATTCAAACGGACCAATCAAATCGCAGAGCCATACCACTCCTTACAACCATAAATAGAGGTCTTCATAAAGCTAGAAGACACCAGAAGTCATAACAAGAAGCAAGCAGAGAGCTCGTGGATCAAACACCACAAATTTCTCTACAAGCTACCAGTTCAAGCACTCAAGCTATAAGTTCAAGTCAAGATCAAGAACGAAGGCAAACCAAATACCAAGGCGTTCGAGATCAAGTTACTTGTTCGTGATCAAATCCAAATCCAAGTTCAAGAAGGAGATCCAAGATTAAGCTTTATAAGCCCTTGAAGCAAATCAAAGTCAAGCTCACCAAGATACTTTACATTCTTGAAGAATCAGAGGAACACCATAGAGATTGTAACACTTTCATTTATTGAAATCAAATACTACATTTGTTACGCAATTTCCCGATCTTGATTATTTATTTCTCGACGCGAAAATTTGTTGTTACAGTGCCGAAGGCAAGAATCGTCCTCCACACAAAGAGACTCACCTGGGCCAAACATACTTGGTAGAGGAGGCAAAACTCCACAATAACGGAGTCAAGCTCTCCGCTCAGAGAAAATGTCCCCAAAGTGTAGGGATACGTATAGAAGTATGTAAAACCCTTCTTGGATAAGGTTACCCACTCCGCCAGATCAGGAGAAATAATGTCTAAATCCCGGAAACGACAATCTTCTTACACAACAGGAATGCTGGAATGATGGATGGAAGAATGATATCTACTAACGGCCCATGTACGAGGGCTAACAGAAGGAAATTTCTCTTCGAAGTCTTTAGTTGTGACAAGACTTCTAAGGATGATGTTGCTCACTGTAGGAGGAGCGGATTCATCAGCTTTGTTTTTATTCTTTAAGAATTAGTATAGAAGCCATTATATGTTATAGAAGAAGGAAAAGCTTTTCTCGTACGATGAGAGTTAAAGACAGGTTGAAAACAGAGTACAAAGTTTGAGAGAGTTAAAAGAATTATGGGGCGTGAATAAACGAGATTGATGCGTATAAGTAAAGGCTTAGGCGTCTAAATTCGTGGCCATAATTACCTCGATAACCGGCAAAAGTGATGCTGAATCGTGGGATGACGCATGTTCTGGGTATTAAATGCTGAGAGGTGTGCGTCTAATGAACCGTTAGAAGCTTTCGAGAGGGGGTCAAAGAAATTCCCGCCAAAAAGATGTTTCTATCAACTTCCCGTTGACACAAAGTTATGGCACCGGGAAGCAGGGGGACTATCCGTATAGGGTAAAAACATGTTATGCTAAGTAATTGCATAAGAGAATGACACGTGGAGCCAACGACAGACGATAGCTAAAACTGAAGACAACTGTTCCATTTGTTGCCGGAAAGAATGACACTCCTAAAGCTACAATAAATACCTTCCACCCGGTAGCATTTAATGAGGAATATTCTACAACATTTAGTACATTGCCAGTGACAAAGAATTTGTCATTATGCTCACCGTTATACATTTTTCAATGACCTCGTAATTGATAGT
Organism: Nicotiana undulata; assembly: GCA_005239495.1. NCBI lineage: Eukaryota > Viridiplantae > Streptophyta > Magnoliopsida > Solanales > Solanaceae > Nicotiana > Nicotiana undulata. The sequence continues at coordinate 106,259 of ML256703.1, forward strand.
ATTAAAGAAGGGCACAATCCTAGGACCTTGTTCCCTAGGTGTAGCTATAAATAGTGAGCTTTATCATTGTAAAATGAAAGATTTTTCTAACAAACTGACGCTATAATCTATTCAAAGCTTTATATAATTTTACCTTCTTACTTTTTTATTTCATTATTGTTGTGCCCGGAAGCCTTGTTCCTGGAATTACCGTTTCCGCTATTTCATCTTCATCTCAAGGCTAAGTATTGCATATTTTTCAATTCTTGTATTATTTCATGATCGAATTAATTCACTTGTTAACAAATTACTTATAAATTTAACTGTATCGTTTTACGAGTAAATAACTAACTAGTTGGCTCAAATGGAGACAAAGATTATGCGTAGATTATACTAATTTGCTGAAAATGGGAAACACAAAGATTACTAACTCGGCTTTGTGGGATCGTTTGGTTATGGGAATTTAGATATTCCTCCAGAAATAGAATTTGAAATTGTATTTATTTCATTTATGAAGTATATTAGCTGGTTAAGAAATATTGACATTAATATCCACATCATAGGTGAGATAATAATCCCAAGAGTATAAATTCTATTATAGTCCTGTGACTAATTGAAAATTTTGGCAATAATTTAATTTCAAAAAATTGGATGTAGCCAACAACAACAACAACTCAGAAAATCTTAAATGGAGTAGTGTGTATGCCAATTCAATTAGAAATTCCAAGAGAAAGAAACAAGAAACGAGTTATTCCTCTTCTCAAGTATATCCCAACATACAAATCGAATCAATTCTCCAAAATTGTTACAAGTCCGTGGAACCAGCAAAAAAATTCATGTAATAAACTTTAACCCCCTAATAAAAAATCACATTACATCCCCATTAAAATTTTAAACTATGCCCATCAACATTCTCTCTCTTTTTTTATTTTTTTCCATCTAACCAATCTGTACAAGGCTATCAAAGAACCACTTAAATCACCTTGTCAAAAAAAAAAAAAAAAAAAGTGTAAAAGAATGATGAATCAAATGAAATAATTAGAGTAGCCAAAAGGATTAGTACTAGTTAAAAAACCCATATTATGTCTGACTTTGCTCCTGTAATTGTGCTTGTATAAATCATATGGCTCCCAAAGATAATCCAACGGACATGGTCTTTTCTCATCAAGTCTAACCCATGGTTTTCCTTTTCCACTCCAATGTAACAAACTTACTGGCCCTGGATGTAATGACCTACACGACCCTTTTACATTATCACCGCCGAGCCCATGTTGATTCCACCTATGGTTAATGGGCTCGACGAGCCCACCAAACACCAGCAAAAATGGCGGCAATGAGCCCAATTCGTATATCCTCTTCTGTCTCTGTAACTCCATCCACCTCTCTATTTTCTGCCTGTAATTTCCTTCTCTCCATTTCTTCAAATCCATTACCATTACGCCCGTGTTGAAATAACACGGCTTTCTTGACCCGAATACCCTGGGCAATACCGGGTCGGACCAGAATGTATCGGTGAAGTATATTGTGAAATTCGCGTGGCAGTATTCGGGTGCTCCGATGATCCGGGACCCGGAAAGGTTCACCTTCCACAGCTTCTGAATATCGTCGACGAGTACTACGTCGGAGTCCAAGTAAATGACACGTGTCACGCACGGGTCTAGCGTATCGCCCAAGTAGTTCCGGGCGTAATTTAACGGGTTTTCGAGAGCTTGTCGGATCGATGAAGAGATGAGATTTAGGACTGTGTCTTCTCTGAAAATGTAAACTTTGAAGTTGAGCGATGGGAAAATGGATCGGACCAGCTGTGTCAACACACGCGGGCTCGTCGCGTCGAACTCAGCGGCGATGAAGTGGAAGAAGACGTGTTCGGGGCAAGACGCGTGGCGGAGGACTGAGTGAACAGCCGCCATGGATCCGCGGAGGTACTCAGAATCCAACGTCATCGCCACGTGGACCAATGAGGGATCACAAGACGATAACGTTTTGCCCTCCGCCATCGCCGGACATCCGACGCCGTTTCTGTACTCCGGCGCCTCCGCAAATCGTCTCTCCTCCGGGAAACTACGAATCCCATAACACCGCGAAAACAAAAGAGGTAACAGGATACAAACCACTGTAATATCCAAAAACCCAAAACGAACCATTTTCATCTGGGTTTTTCTCTTTGGTGAGAAAAGATAGTTAACGTTCTCAAGTATTTTCTCTGGCTATATATTAATGGGACATTATTGATTCAGCATTATGGTGAAGGAAAGAATAGAAGGAAAGGGAGAGTTCTGGAAAAGGAAAGGTTAATAAATTACCATATATATACATATTGAACATCCAGATTCGTTCAACAAATACAATGGTAAATTTGAACAAAAAGACTGTATTCAGTGATCATTACTCAAAAAATCAATTGAGATTTTTCGCTGTCACTATCTATGATTCTGGAGGGCATGGGGTTAGCTTGGTTTTATATATAAAAACTGCAAGCTCAATGCTACTGTTTACACGCGCCGTTAAGGGTGCGCGTGTTGAATCTAAAGGTGATTATAATGGGGAATTACGGAAATAAAATAAGGTAAAGGGTTAATATTATACGTGGAAGTTTTTAAACATAATTTTCGGTTGGGTATAGTTAGTAGTTAGCTCTAGTGTATTTTTTGCAATTACCATTTTAACGTTTTTGGCATTTCTATTATTTACCTCCAAATTACATAAGCTGGTGGGGGTGAAAATGCTGAACTTTTCTTTAAAATCATTTGGTTCACGTGCTAACTATACGAAAATCATGTGTTACTGCAAAACACTCATTAATTAGCAATGAATTAACCATATTAACATTTACTATCTCTTCGCATAAACACTCACACATACTCCAACATTATTTACTCCAAAAGCATTGTAGGAAAAAAAATAATTAATTTATTCTTAAAATTTAGAAAAATCACTTATTTTAGACCACAAAAAATCACTTGTTTTGGACGGGAGGGAGTATATACCTACTTCACTTTGTTTTATGTGGCCCTTTTTCACTTAGAATTTCAAAATTCTTAATGTAACTTGATATGGTTACTTGTAAGCTTTTGATTTAACTATTCAATTTTGCATAATATTTTTTTATTTATTGCCATATTTTTCATTTGCTTAGTGGTTTTATTATTTAAATTAATTAATTATAACTATTTATAACAAGACTAACCATGATAAAACGTTAGCACAGTTTTTTTTGGTCAAATGAAAATGTTTTATTTAACCAAAATAGATTTGGGAAGTAATTTAGACTGAGTAATTAATATTAAGGAAAAAGGAAAAAAATAAATTATTTTTTTCTTGATATATGAAAAGTAATAAATAAAAATAAAAATTTCTGTTTAAAATATTTGACAATAAAAGTGAACATTTAAAAAGTCAATTAAGCATCGGTTTCGAAAAAGTTTAAGAGGTCAATTGAATTTGTCTTCAAAGTAATTCCGATGCCGTAAATCATTACGTGGACATCACGTCTTGGTTTACATTTATGACTTTCGTCGTCATTGCAATTACTTTGTAGAAATAAAAGAGAAACGCAATCTTATACTTCCACCGTCTTAATATATATGTTGACTCGATACGACATTCAAGAAAATAAAAAGATATATAAATTTGTGACGTAAAATGAGGTACATATATTTTATATAATTATATAAAAATAATATTTTTAAATATAGAAATGGATTATTTTATTTTATTTAGATTACAAAGAAAATAGACTTATATAAATTGAGAAGGAGGAAGTAATGTCATAATATTATATAACAGAATATTCTGGTATTAGACATATTTTATCGACTCTATAATGTGATTCATGTATGTGCTAATATTCATTGAGAAGTCCGAAGTTCTTTTACATCAATTGATAAGTGATGGTAAATACTTTATTGAATTAAGAATCTAAATTAGTAACTCATTTTGTTACTAAAAGACTGAACCGATTAGGATAGTTTGATGTATTAATTAGAAAACCCTCAAACTCATCTAAAATATCAATATTTTTCTAGTGACTCAACAAGTTATATCATTAAATGTACTTTTCAATTTCTTTTTAGCTATTAATATACAATTTTTGCGCACCCACCATTCACAATTAGGAATCAATGCATTTTTTACATTTTCAGTATAACTTAACTTAATGTAAAATGTTGTTAGATAATCAAATCAAACTCCAAAAAAATGTCTACTTATAAATCAACTTTATCTGATTGTATAACGCAAAACTTAAAATCTTGCTATACAATATTTTAGGCAAGAAACTAAAATATTTTAGATGGAGGGAGTACATACTTATTCATAATAATTAAGAATTAAATCAAAAATATAAATTATTATTAATTACTTTAAAAAAATATTATTATATATTTATTGACTTTATAAAAAATACAGCTGAAAATACATTTTGATCGGAAAGGAATATGCCTAACTTTGAAGAGGCCAACCGGGTGACAGCTGGGGAGAATGGGAATATTAGTGAGTTGTAATCGATGTAGACGCCTCATATTACCCAGCTATACTCTTATGCCACGTGAGATCACGTGCTCTTTTTTTTTTTTTCCCCTTTCCTACCCTTCTAATTCTTCCCTTATTTGCGTTTGGACCTAAAAATTGTAGTTTTGAAAAAGAGTAATATTTGGAGTTGAGTCGAAAAATAGTATTTAAAATTTGAAATTATATTTGGACATGACAAAATAGTTTTTGTAAACTCATATTCTAAAATTTCCAAAATTTCACGAACAAACACATTATTTTAATTTTTTTTAGAGAAAAAAGAATTATGGACAAAGGAGGCCTTAGAAAGCCGTAGTAATTTTCACCTGGAGTATAAAGATTTTCTTCTTTTCATTTTATACGTTAATTTGGCGGTTCCAATCTTTAAATTATTATCTATGATGTAGGAGATGGGCATTTGGATGGTATAGTTTTCGAGTGAAATGCATGTCCAAATACAATTTTAATTTTCAAAAGTTATTTTTTTTCTTATCTTTAAAAATTGATCTTTTCAAGTTTCAACCAAATCTATGTCCTAACGCTAATTAAGTATTAACAATTACTACTACCTCAAATTTATTTTATCTTAAACTAATTGATTGAGTGTACAAAGTTAATAAAAAAGTTCAGACTTTTGAAATTTGTGTCTTAGATATTCGTATATCAATAAAATTATATTACTAATGATAAAATGATAGTATAAATTTAAAATAACATATTTAAATCCGTGTTAATTACGAGTTTGATAAAAATTGTATATGTAGCACATGAACATATTGGGTAATTATTCAAACCCCCATGACACATTAGGCACACCTGATGTTGTGGAAATGTTTTGTTAGGTGCAACTTGTTTTTTTTCTTTTTCTTTCTATTTAAAGAGACATGCCAACCGCTAAATCTAATTGACTCCCTCTGTCTTCTTTAGCTTTTGAAAATAAAAGATGAACAAAAGCTGTAGTGAAGGAATATTTTATTTTTATGTCTTCAACAGGCAGAAAATTTCAGTGCACGACTATGTATATTAAACAATAGTTGGAATTACAGTGAGCGAAGGTATATGATATTTAAATGGGTTGCTCAGATTCTGGGTACCAACTTGTTATTAGATATAATAACCACCCGGTTTAAAATAAATAATTTTTTGTATGTGTTAGAAGTATTTATGTGGCATAGTAAAAATTAATATGGTCAATTACATTACTAATTAATATTAAAAAGTAGATTTTTAAATTTGCGTAAAAACAACTAAAAAATCACTTATTTTAGACATGAGGAAGTACTACTTTTTACAAGATTTGTTATGTCCAAGATATCGTTTGACGAACTATTAACTAATCATAGTAAACAACATGGTGCACATGAAAGTTTGAAACTTTTAAGTATTTAATTGCGTATATAGTTTGGAAGTATTATTTTTCAAGCGAAATTAGTATTTAAATATTAGTAATTAGCTAGCTCATACCAACTTTTAAGTATTTAATTGCAATTATATTTTTATTCGATAACAATTTTGTTTCAAATAGTAAAAAGTCGATTAGGTGAAAAATTATCCACCTAAAAATAATAATAATTCTTTGTAAATCTCAAAAATTTAAGAATCACTTTATGCCATGAATAAAGTCTACAATTAAAATGCCCTTTTAAAAGACATAAATATAGTCAAGAAACTTGATTGTATTCAGCTAAATTTAATACTATCTATAGAAGTTAAAAAATCTCACAAATTATCTTTCTTAATAATTGATAATTTTGGAGTTTGTTATTAATTTATGCTCAATATTCCAAACAATTGTAATTACTAATCTAAAACCTCTGAAAACTAAAATAATATAGAATACAATTATCAGTGGAAAGTCTTTTATATATTTTTAAGTATTCTAATATAGAAGAGTTTCAAAGAAAACAGAACTTATACAAGTTTTAAAGAAATCTAAAAAAACTTTCATATCCAAAGCCAAACGTTCTTCTTCTTTCTTTAATGTTCTTATTCTCCTTCATTTATTTTATTTATTATTTATATATATTTAAGTATAAAATTTATATAAGGTAAAATATTAATGATTTTAAAGTTTTAATGTCAAAATATTTAATACAGTTCAAATAAGGAAAAAATTTATATACAAACTCTTAAATGTTAGGAATTAATTAAATAGCTATTTTTAAATATTAAAAAAAATAATTAAGTGACTATTTTATCCAGCGTTAACTTTATTTTAAAGGGTAAAAAGGCGAACGACATTTCGCTAAAGACTTTCGTGTTTTTAATATTGTTATAGATATATGATTGTGAACTCAATTATTATTGTATACTTATTAAACTGAGTTTTCTATAGAACCCGTAAAATTCAAATCATATCTTACCTCTTCCATCTCTCTGAAAAAAAAGCAGAACAAAGAAAGAAAAAGGACACTCGCTGGTCTTTTCTGTTTCTTTTTTTGGATAGTCTTTTTCCCCGTGACAACTTAGTTAAAATTTCAGCTTTATGGGTTCTAGATTTTGGAATGACAACATCAATAATAACAATTGGTTGCTAAATTTAATATTTGTTCATATTTAATAAATTTCTTAATATAAATATACTGATTAAGAAAATGTTATTGGGTTTGGCCGAACCGGTTGCCGGGCTTCTAGCTCCGCCCTGTATATAGGATTACAAGCAAATAGAATAGAGAGTTTATCATGTGTTCCTATTAAATTGCCAACTTCTTGTAAATTTTGTTGCTTGCTTGATATATTATATATACCCGTTGTGTTTGCATAACGCGACCTTTTCTTTTCTCTTTATGATTCCTAATGGTTTATTGTTTATTGATTGTAAATGCATGCATCCATATTATTGCCTTTGTTAATCTAGCTAAAGACTGTGAAATATCATCTGAAAATGTAATTAATTAAGAACCACTTATCTTACCTTTTCCCCATAACGTATGTTACGTAAACGAGTGAGGAAGACGCATTTCAAATAATAAAATACCGTACTATAATATAGAATAAACTCGAAATGTAGACTTTAAGATTGTGGTAAAATAATACTTCAGTGGCAACCGGCAGAACATGGACAAAGGGGTTTAGCCAAGTAAAATATGAAGTATAAGATAGAGAAGTTCTAACTAAGAAAAATAATTTTCAAAATAGTTGGGATGAAATAATTCAAAATGTCTCCACAAATAAATAGTGACATATAACATTAATTATACATCTCTTTTCAGAAAGATTGAGTTTTTTCTCAATAAACTTCAAATTGTCATACGACCTACTTCTTTATTGTGAAGGAATAGGAATATATAACATCCAATTCACAACACAAAGTCTTTATAGAACTCTTTATATATCCGATAATATAACGTAATATAGCTATTGTGGTACATTCTTCTTTAATTCCCTTCGCGTTACATGATTTGAAGTTCAATACACACTCTACACTCTGAGTTTGAATTTATCAAATATTTCCACTTAATTTAAAAATAAGTTCACACTCAAAACGTTATGCGTATAACCGAGGGGAGCTACCATTCCGATTTCGGGTTAAACAGCAGTAATTTCTGTATTTGTTTTAAAAATCAACTTAGTATCTACAAATAATTTTTTGAGAACCCGAAAATTATCTTTCTAAAAATTTAAATTTCATAAACTTAAAATCCTATCTCCGCCTATGATCATAGTCGTTATATATCCCACGATGCATTACATAATTTGTATAGATACAAACAAAAAAAGGAAAAGAATTGGCCGGTGAGGTGAGTTGGGGGTTTGGAGAAGAGTAGTTGTGATTGAATAGATGGTATTAGTATAATACTTGGTCTGTTGTAGTTTAGTGAGTGAGGAAGGTGGCAGTGCATTGGATTCTCTGAACAAATGTAAATGGGACATTGGGAAAAACACAGCTGTGAAAAAAAACAGTCCTCCTATATCCCAATATCCATTACAGGTTTTGTATAAAATGATCAAAAATGCTGATGCAATGATGTTTTAAATTGAAGGAAATACTATAGTTATCTATTGGTGGATGTCATACCTGTCAGAGTTCAGACGGTGTTGTTTGGCTGCATACTAAAAGTTGCCAGCATTTTTATATGCTGCCACGAGGGGAATAAATATTGAGATACTTACAGAAAAAGTGAGTTGGGAAAAGAGCTCTTTATACTCTCTATCCATAGTCCAGTCCTGGTTTTTTCGTCTGTTAATCCCGTATTCATACTTTTGATACCTGCTCCATATCGTATTTGAGTCATAAAGATGTAATCTGACGATGTTTCAACAGCTCCGGTTTGAAATGAATCTTTCTAGTTTAAGAAACTGAATTAATTGGTTCATTATGATGAATTCACGAGGATTCTTAGGAAACAACATGACATCTACTATTTCTTCCTAATAATAATGGATTAGCTTAATATAGAATGCCTTTTAAACAAAAAATGATGCATATAAAACTCCACCCCGTTTGGCCAAGCTTCTAAAATCAGCTTATTTTGAGAAGTACTTTTCTCAAAAGCACTTTTTATTTTTGATGAGAAGTAATTTGTGTTTGGCTAATTAATTTGAAAAACACTTTTAAGCAGTATTTAGTGTTTGGCCAAGCTTTTGAAAACTGTTTCTAAATGTATTTTTCTCAAAAGTGCTTTTGGAAAGAAGTTATTTTTTTCTGATTCTCCTCAAAAGCACTTTTTTCCTTCCAAAAAGCTTGGACAAACACCTCAATTTTTGGCCGAAAGTGCTTTTGGCCCAAAAAAAAAGTTTTGGCCAAACAGGCTATAAGTATGCAAACGAGCTAGAGCCATTGCATGTTACTCAATCGTGTTATCAACCAAAAAGCTCTGCATCAAGTTCAGTCCCTTTGAGCCTGCGCCGTGAATCCTATGAATCATAAGTTTGGCGAGAGCAGTAGAGACTTAACGTCTCACCACACTCGTACTAAAAGCACAATCATGAACTCTAGTTTGAAATAAATTGGCTTGAGTTTAGGAAAGATGCCATACACCCCCCCCCCCCCCCCCCCCCAAACAAGCATACCTGCACCTGCAGCCTTAATATACACCTCCAATGGTTCACAGTCTACAACGTCAATCATCCTTGTACGTATTGGGAAGGACATATCAACTCATCACAGTCGATATCCAGACTTGTAGAACTCCTTTCCTCTTGCGTTCCTTTTCGCCTGTTCAGAACCATTATACAGTAACTCATTGGTACCATACCCTGCCAATGTATAGCTCTACCGAGTACCAACATAGGACAACTGCACAATGAGGCTAATATCTCTAGACTCAAAAATAAGATGAACTAAGGAACAATGACGTAAAATGGTGGTAGGAATATCAAAGAGAAAAAACAAGTCAAGCTTGAAAAAAGAAAAGTCAACCTGAAAACACCTTCCAACGGCGCTATACTCAAATTTATTACCATCTAAAGATGGAACGTGTAAAAAAGATACACCAGCCAAATGTTTACAGTTAGAGAACAGAAACAATAACAAAGAAGAGCAATTTTCTACATTTAAGAAAACCATTTCAGTTACTATGCATGATGAAGCCCAATGATTTTACTATCACAATTATTTGTTGTAGTTATAGCTTTATCTCTTGTGCATATGAGAAGGCGATCAAAAAATATGCAAACACAGCCCTCATGGAAGTGTAGCTCTGACTTCTTTCCTATCTGCTCCACAAGCCTGAAAAGAACACACACTGATAAGTTGACGTCATCAAAACATTCTAACCCGAGAGTACTTCACCCAGAAAAGAATTGCTCCTTAATGAGACATTTAGGTTGTAGGTTGTTCTCCCATTCATTATTTGAATAGTTATATTGTTTCAATTTACATATTATGTAATAACAATCAACAACTTCCTATAAAATCAGAACTGCCAAGAACTAGGTTACCTCGCCCAGGTTAAGTAATTAACTACTCATTGCCACATTTCAACATCCAGGCTCATATCCTAACGCTATCATACAAACACTTCCAATTCATTTTAAGGAAATACAGCAAAATGCTCAGAAGAAATCACTTAACGGCTCATTCAACACATGCTACTGCAAATAACAAAGTTTAAGGAGTTACAGAACACTGAGCCAACATCTTAAGACTGACCAAATAAAGCATAGTGGAGACGAACCAGCTGATATTTACGCTTGGCTGGGATAGTTCTCTAGTTAAAAAGTTCAGAAGCCTTCTGTTAGTTAATAGATTGATTAATAATAGCAAAGGCTTCTATGACTTAATTATTAGATAACCCTGGACCAGATTTTCCTTGCACTTCTCTCATGATAAAATACTATATAACATCCACTCATCTGCTTTTGTAAGTAATAAACTCAGTTCAGAGCAACAACCACCATATCTATATCTAGTGAAAAGAGTGTAACGAGGGGATCCAGCCACATGATTTGATCCAGGTCCTCTGTGGAAGAAATCCCTTAACAAAATTCCAAATATCTCTTGATTTTCAAGACTAAATCCATTTGGCACCTGTTTAGTTGAAAATTGTCTTATCTGCATCGGTCTAACTTATACACGGATAACATTATAATTGAAGCACCAAACAGATCCATAAAGAGCTATGAACAGAAAATTTTCTGTGGGACTCACAGTAAAACTTAGATGGATAATCCACATATACATAGAGAGAGCTTCAAGCTTGAAGCATCTCCTATCTCCCATTCCATAAGACCTAGAATAGCTGTCCAAAATATCTGTGATTCTTCTTCGTCCCAGCATACCCTTCACGCCATTAACATTCCCCACAGAAACACACACACACACACAAAAAAAAAAAATACCAAACAAATGGAAAGCAATGAGAATAATCTGACCACATTCCTATTGACTCTATCACAACATACAACAGTGATTTAAAAAAGGCAAGCCCAAAGCATGCTACTCCAATTGCCAAGAGTTTATCCCTTCTCAATATACTGTCATGTGGAAGTAAGGTCAATAACCACTATTGACACAAACTGAATTAAACAGGCTAGTTTCGATAAAGCTCGAAGTAATTCATCCTTGGTTTGAGGAACCATTTTTTTAAGTCCCCTCTACATTCAATGGTCAGATTACAGCATCAAACCCATCATCAACTTAACTCCATGAGCCACTCTTATAAAAGAGAAGATCGAGTCAAACTCCCAGTCACTGTAGCTCCTTTTGTATATAATTACAAAAGAGGTTAATTTAGCAGATGGACACTATACCTATATGAATAATGTGTTTATCACTTGTTTAAGTACTCTCAGTAGAATACCAGGCAAGAACCAGTGATAAAATAATATTAAGCCCAGCATGCTACCCTGGTTACCAAAAGTTTATCCCTTCTCAAATATATGTCGAACGGAAAGTAAGGCCAATAACCACTATTGAGTATTGACACAAAAAGTGATTCCTTTGCATGAGCCAGTCTCCATAAAACTTGTGAAGTAAATCTTCCTTGGTCCCGGGAGGCAGGAACTAGAAGAAAAATACTCAAAAGTTTTTACCAAGGTTCTCTCTATATTCAATGGTCAGCTTACAGCAGCAAACCTGCCAACTTAACTCCATAGGCCAGTCTTATAAAAGGGACAACTGTGTGAAACTGCCGGTCACCCCAGCTCCTTGTTAAGACAATTATAAAAGAGGCACGAGAAAATAATAACAACAAGAACAGGGTACTTAAGCACATAGCAACTATGGTTATATGAATAAAGGTGTTTGTCTCTTGTCAAAGTGCTCTTAGTAGAATACTAGGCACAGACTTAGCTTGCTGAAGTTTATTTCAAGGATGGATATACATATCATAATATTCTTCACAAAATAATGTGCTACTTCGTTAGTATTTGGAGATTGCGGGTAAAACAATTGCAGATTATCTTCAATGAAAATTCTTCAATTATGACTTGATTTATAGATACTACAGTCTTCAGTATATACAGAACAAGTGCATACCTCAACGCCAAACCCTTTCACATATACATTGGTAAAGAGCTCAGAAGGGTCAGGCATGGGACTCTCCTGGAATACAGTATAAGCAGTTAATAGTCAGCTACTATTTTTTTTTTTAAAAAGGTAGCTACCATATTTAGAATCACTAAAGAATAAAAGATAAAAATCACCACCCTCACCTTTGCTTTAGCAATGGCTTCATCTACAATTTTTCTCTTTTCTTTCTCAATATCCTGGAGAGAAGGAACAGAAACCGACAAAACAGTTAGAGGTCCTTTCAAGATCGAGGTGACATTAAACATGGTTTCCCCCAGGTACAAGCTTTAGAAAGTTGTCTTTACCTTCAGCTCCTTTTCTGTGGCTATATCATGGGCTAATATGAGTTTCCTGATTCTTTCAATAGGATCACGTTCCTGTAAAATTAAAGATAATCTTGTTAAGATTTTATATGAGGCGCTTACGGGCTGAGATATATCAGATAGTCTAAAGGAATGTACTGACCTGTCTAACACCACTAATCTCATCACGAGTTCGGTAAGTGCTTCCAGGATCAGACATAGAGTGACCATGGTACCTATAGGTGTCCATTTCAAGAATCTGAACAAAATTGAAAGAAACGCCAACATGTTATAATATGCTCAAAATGAAGTAAAGAAAAGAATACTAATGTATGAACATAACTGACACTGAATTCAGCAAGAAATTAAATAATACAACCCCCAAAACACATAGCATAAGCCTCAATGCAAGACATGTCCTAGGTCTAGCCTGTTCCATTTTTTGAAAAAGAGCCTGTTTCCATGTATTAATCTTAGTGTTTTCCAAACTTCGTTTGAACCATCACCCTTATTGTTCCTTTCACAAATAAAAGAAAAAAACTAAAATACATGTACAGCCCAAAATGAATGATCAACTAAAGCACATTTAGCAAAAACTATTAATGTGCATCATATGTGACCCCGTAAATCGAAGGTACAGTACTAAGAGGTGTTAGCATAATTGCTACCAATTACTAATTCCTGAAATTCGTCTTATGTAGAAAAATTCATTAGCAATGAGCTTATGGATTCTATTGACCAATAAAATAGAAGATATATAAGGAAAAATGGTTAGAGCCTTGAAACAACAACAACGACGCCTCAAGCCCAAACAAGTTGGGGTCAACTATATGAATCATCACCGACAATGTGGCTCCATTTAACTTTTCCAAAATTCACAAAGTACGCCCATCGCCTAGAAAAATACTCAACTAACATTTTATTATTGCAATTGGTAATCCCAGTCCTTCCATCAAGGATTCTAAGCAGAAACGTCAGCATAAACCACCAGTGATAGGTGTTAATACGATCTATTCTAGTCAAGTAAAATTTTATGAAACAGACCCAAGTAGAAGAGAGACCATCTTCCATAAATGGTATATTTCAATTATTTACGTTATTATCTCAACTGCTATGCATTTCTCAGCCCATGCATCCTCCTCTTCTAATTCAATGGCAGAGACATACTTGCCTGAGCCGGTTACCTTACTGAACCAATCTTAATAATTACTCCACTACAAACAGGGTCTTTATTAAGGGATATAACCAGGGGCGAAGCTACAGCCTGTCAAGGGTGGTCACTGACCACCCTTCGTCGAAAGATTACATTGTGTATATAGGTAAAATATTAGGTTCTAGAGGTATATAACATATATTGAACACCCTTTATCGGGAAATTTTTTCACTTCTTTTAAATTTGAACACCCTTAAGAAAATTTCTGGCTTCGCCACTGGATATAACACAAGTGTCTAGAGAGATCATACATAAAATCAATGTTGTCTACGGCTAAGTTCATGATCCCCATATGAGAGGCAATGAATTTATTAATAACCTACTTGCCTTTTTTCCTTTTGACTACTTCGTTTTTTCTTCTTTTTAATCTGGAGCACAAGATAGTGGGACGTCTCGAGATAGCATAAGAAAAATAAGTCGGCCAGGGAATTTGATGAAGTGCAGCAGTTGTTAGCTGCAGAAAATAGTTGAATCAGTTAATAATCTGGCTGTTGTGACCAATAACTCCAAACTCAAAGGTGAACTAAGTTTCCAAGAAAAACTGGTGCTTATTGCCTTCCCTTTCCCAGTTTATCTTACGAAAAACAGGGGTTACGTTCCTGGACGGAAATGTTGCCACTCTCAGTGAAATAATGCAAGATGTCTTTTCTGCCTTACAGATTCTTTATGGCATTTTTTGACTTTCAGATTGACAGTTGGTAACAAATTCTTAACAGAATAACGTTGAGGTTAGCCTCTTTCTCAGGAAAAAACGTTGAGGTTACCCAAGTGTGACATCAAGACATTAGATGCAGCTCGGGTCGAAAACAGTTAAATGGCTTAACACTATAGGAAGTATTAAAGGGCTCATGAGTTCTCTTTATCCTGAATAAATAAATAAACAATGAAGTCTATGCTTCCAGAAAGGGCTCTCTGACCTCGAACACAAGGATTAAACCTAACAGAAAAAATAAATATTACTGCTACAACAACAATTGTATTAATTTGATTTTAGTATCTCTTTTTTAGTTCTTCTCCTTTTCTTTCCTTTTGCCAATAATACTTGGCCCAAAGCTTGCTATTTCCTTTTACAGTTCCTATAAAATTATTAGAGTACATGACACAAGGCATCTAAAACATTATTGTTTTCAACAGCATACAGGTATATACATATAGGTAATTATATAACAGAAGAACTCTTGCCAATCACAACCAAAAATTAAACTAGAAAAAGGCATGATATGTGCCTTACAAAAAGAAGGCATGATAAGTACTTACAATTGGTCCATTCTTGAGAGCATGCTCCTTAGCAAATTTGCATGCTTGTTTAACAGCAAGGGCATCCATACCATCTACCTGTTTAACATAAAAAAGAACACAAGAGTCACAAAACATCAATATTTCCTACTTCACCCATTGAAACTTAATAATTGGTCCTTCTTCTCCATTGTTGTGGCAGGAAAAAAGCTTTCTCTTTTTTCTTTTTTCTTCCTTTCCCCCTTTTATTGTTAGGCCTGCCCCGTAAAACAAATACAGCTTTCTACATAATCTAAGACTACAGAGATCCCAGTAGAAAGAGTATATAGGTAATTATGGCATTTGAACCATACACCAAGCTTCCAAACAACAGCGTACCTGCACAATCATCCTAGCTCTCATACATGTGAGCCATGCTCATGCATTCCCACAAATAACTTACCAAAGTGAAGGATCCTTCTTCTTTTTTTCCCTTTTTGATAGTGAAGACAACTCCTAGACACTAGTTTTAGGGGACATTCCTCAAATGACACTCATCAAACTTTAACTTTCTTCAATATTTGTAAGGCTAGTTTCACTTAATTCAGTGGCCATACATCGTTCTCCAGAGTTTAGCAACATCTTGGCCACAATAAAAAATCTTTCTTCAAAGTTCCAGAGAATAACTCTTTCCTTGCTTGAGCATGCAACAGATGCGGAGTCACTCAGAACCAAAGCACCAAAAATAGGAACTCATGGGCAAGCACAACATAACTTGCTATCAACATTTGTAAGATAACTTTCATTAACCATAGAAAAATTCAACTCCGTTAACATAAAAAGATCAGAGCTCATATGAAAGCCTAGATCCTGGCTTCAAATTGAAGAGAAATTTTCAACTGCTTTTTGATAAGTAAATTCAATTCAAAAGTTAACAGATTTTAGTTTATTCAAGATTTAATGAGAAATGTTTAGTTGAGTATTACTAGCACATCACTATCAGCTCCCAAAAATAAAAGAGAAAACAAAGCAAAATCATTTAACAGAAAGGAGTTGCAAAGTGTGAATCACTGTACCTTCAGACCAGGAACATAATCTCCTCTTTTGTAATAAGCTGGACTCTTTGCAGCTCTCCATTCTGCTGTCCCCATTCCATCTGCATCAGAAAAGCAATCACGCACATTTGAAGTGAACAACACATTACATACTTAATAATAGGCAAAAGAAACTTACTTTTCAGCATCAAATGCCAATTACAGTCTATAATTTGTAAGTCTATAGTTTTGCAAGCATACTACTCCTCAAAATATTACAGATAAACACTTACATTTACAAAAGAAAATCACTTGCAACACAGAGAAATGCATGCTATTGAACAATGAATGCAAAAAGATATCAAGACAAGTCTACTCATCAATCAAATGTGCATTGCTACTTAAAAGGATTTAAAAAGGAGGTTTTTAAGTATGAGTATAAGTTCCATGGACTGATGGTGTCTAATTATTTACACAAAAATTAGGTCACTTATTAGGTAATTACAATGGTAATCTCTAATTAGCTAACCCGCTATCACAAGTTAAAATCCCCCTTATAGTTTTTTTTTTTTTTTTTTTTTGAAGTGTTACGTATATAAATTAAAAACACCTATTTGAAGAGAGTTCAGCTTCAGTATCTTACAGTGGTTATTCTCACAAACTAGAATAGCAGGAAGATCCCACAAAGCAGCCATATTCAAAGCCTCAAACAACTGCCCTTGATTAGCGGCACCATCACCATACATGGCAAAAGAGACATGCTCCTCTTTCGAATACTTTTGTGCAAATGCCAATCCAATCCCTAAAGGAACTTGAGCACCAACAATACCATGACCTCCATAAAATCCACTATCCTTCTTATAAAAATGCATGGATCCTCCTTTACCTTTCGAACATCCATCTTTCCTTCCCATAAGTTCCGCAAATGACTCATATAATCCTCCGCCGCGGGCAAGGAAGATGCAATGGTCTCTATAAGCTGTAATTATACAGTCCTTTTTGGTAATTGCGGCTTCCATGCCAATAGCGACAGCTTCTTGTCCGTCGTAGAGATGGCAGAATCCACGGATGAGTTTTGCTTTGTAAAGCGAATCCGCGGCAATCTCCATCCTCCGCATCTCTGCCATGTCCTTGAAAAAAGTCATGAGTTCGTTAGCGCTTGTTTCGACGGTGCGGGATGGAGGATCGATTTTGTGGCCGGTGAATGGGAGGCTGGTTTCTACCGTGATTGTGGCGGTCGAGTCCGATGATACGTGGCGCGTGGCGGACACCGCCGCCGTTAAAGGTTTCAAGAGATGATTGACGGTTCTTCGGCCAGTGGATAGCGCCATCTTCGATCTCTGTATGAGAGAATCTGGAGAGAGCGTTTGGTGAGTGCTAAATGGAGAAGAGGAAAATATAAATTTTGTTTGAGAGCAAGTGGCATTTATTTAAATACTTTAAAAGAGGAATTTTCAGAGTAAAAAAGAAATATGACTGTTCGTGGAAATAAAAAGGAATCTGACTATTCGAATGTCCCATAAGTTGTTTTCTGTTAATTCTAGAGCCCATTTGGATTATGTGATTTGAAATAACTAATAAGCATTGTGCTGAAAAATAGTTTTTAATGCTAAAAATAATTTAATAAATAAACAGTTACTTGTTTTAATAAAGTGTTAAATTTTTTAATAATCTGCTGCAGTATTTTGATAAAAAGGTATTGATAACCTCTTTTTCTGTTAAAATGACTTAAATAACCTTAGAACTGTTTACGCTCATAAGGGCATAATTTCTTCAAAATTTTAGATTTCAAACCGATCCAAATACAAAATATTCTATTTGTCATTTTATTTTAAATACAACTATGCTTATGATAAATATAATTTATTTTATGATAAGCATATAATCGTAAGTTATAATAATTAATAAATTGATAAAAGTTTCTTAGTAAAAAATAAACCTAAATATGACAAAATATTTGAAGAAAAACAAATATTGATACATCAAAAATTTGATATATCCTCATTTATTACGTACAGTTGAAAAATCAATACACAATCACATAGATATAAATATGCAAAGGAATAGAGAATGTAAGAGTTTGTTCTAAAAAAGAATATTTAAGGATAAAATAGTAAAAAATTTGGTCAAACTTAAAATGATTATAAGCTAAAATTTTATAAATTGGGGGTGACTAGCTTATGACTTTTGGCTTATTTTTGACTTATAAGCACTTGACTTTTAAACACTTTTAACTTTACCAAACGCGTAGATAACCTTTGTACATTGATTAGCGTTCTAAAATAACAACAATTCAAACTTGTTAGGTATTATTTATACGTAATAACACAAAGTCAAATATTTTTTTGTGATCCCTTTTATTATTCATTTGTGGTCCCCTTTCTTTTTTTCTTCTTTACTTCTTTGTCTTTTATGAAAGAGAAAGTGTCCCTCATGGGCTCGACTGTGAAAAATTTATTTTTTCTTTTTATATTAAATTGCTTTTTATTGGGTTTGTAAAGAGCTAGTAACAGGGAGTGGACTTGCGCATATGAGAAGTTGCTTTTAAAGGCAAAACATGTCGATTTACTACTTTATAGCAGCTGATCGCGCTCAACTATGTCTATTAAAAGACTAAGCGGGCGTTGCAAATATAATCCGGGATATTATGTCCAGAGTCGAATCCCACAGGGAATTAACGTATCAACTGTCGTCTTTAGATTACTAAATTCTCAATAGTCAACTTTCTCAAACTTTGTGAATATCACTTGATGTTGTTTATACTACTACAGCTGAACATAAATAATAAACTAAAGATTAACTAACAATAAGGTATAAACAATGATGATAAAGGTCTAAGGTTATGGTTTCCCCCGTTGGTAAAATTCCTTCTTGTGTACTTCCTATAGTTTTGACTTAGTTGTCTCTATCAATCATGAACACTCCAGTTATCATAAATCTCTCTCAAGTAATTATGATAATTTACTAGACGCACTCTCTCAAGTTACGCTAGCTAGCTTGCATTACAGTTCACTTTAGATTGCACCCGAGGTAGCGTTATTTTTAATCCAAACTCTAAACCCTCGGTTATAACTCTCGCCTATACTCCGGGAGTGGTGTTGTTCAAACAACTACCTAAATATGCACACACTCTCAAGTAGATACATAATAAATAGGAACAGATAATTGAGGGCCCTTCAATCAACTACAACAATAATGTAGTTGAACAAATAGAGATTAACAACCAAACAAAACTATATTAATATCCTAATTAGTTCATCCCCAACGGGTTCCACCAAAACCTTAGATTAGAAAAGTTAGCTACTCATGCTCAAGAACAACAAAAACCCAAAATAATTCATAATATTCAAAATAAAGATGAAAGATATAAAATATAAACTCTAATGGTTTCTTGTGTTCTCACAATGAATCTTGCCTCCTACTTGAGCCTAAAAATAATGATATCCCTCTCTTGGGCGGATTTACATTGTTTAAATAGGGTTTTGCAAATTAATCCCGTATTTTGCACTTAAGTCCTTCGAATTTCCAGATGTGTCAGTTGTCGCCCGCGATCGCGGCAGGAACGCGGTGCGACCGCTGTGGGCTTCAGTTATTTCTGCTCCAGTCATCCTTCCACCGCGGTCGCGGTGGACCATGTTCCAGCGATTTTCACCTCTTTTTTCTTGTGCATTCCAACGGGTTCTTCTTGATTTGCCTCAAATTTCTTTAATTGACTCCAAATTGCTCCAATGTTCTCCTCTCATAGAATATATCCTGCAAAGCACGAAAAGCACTAATCAGAGCATTTTGTTATCAATATTCGCATTAAAAACAAAATAAAGTGTGATCCATTAGGGGCGAAAATATAATCTAATTCACCTATTATCAACACCCCACACTTAAACCTTTGCTCGTCCTCGAGCAGCTAAACCACACTCTAAGTCCTAATCATCTCAAGCATTATCCTTTGGTGTCACACCCTGTCATTTTACAGGTATCGAACCCAGTCGTGTAATATCTACGCCTCAAGTGGAGATTCTATTAAGTGGCCTTCACTTCTGCATTTTTTTAAATACTTTTGCACCTTTCATTCTATTTCCTTGAGTTTCCTTACAAACCACACCACCACCCCACACTTTAACTTTTACATATCATCTAACCATTCAAGTGCTCATGGGAGGTACAGGGTTCAAACAGACAAGCTATTCAAACAATTGGGTATGGTTTGTTATGTGGTTATCAAAGAAACAAGCTTATAATCTCAAAGGGGTTAACTATGGTTAATTGCTTTCAGGTGGAGATATATTTATGTCAGGCTTCACAAAGAAATGCCTCTATCCTTTCTAAGACTGAACAAGCTTCTATTTCATTTTGTACACACACGGGGAAAGTTCTAGGTACCAAATGCAGACATAGAATATGATGCAACTACCTCACACGCACATGGCCCATAATCCGTTCCAAATTGGTTCATCAAAACACTCAAGTGAGTATTCAAGTCAGTTACAATATGCAAAATTAAGGCATTGTACAAGAGTCCACAAATGAGCCTAAGCGTCACACCCTAGAGTTCTTTTTTTTTTCCGGTTTTTTCCAGGTGTAACACACTAAGGGTTGCATTCTTGCCATTCAACTCCTTGCCCAAGAGAAACCTAATAACTAAAAAAAAGAAAATCTTACTACACCCGGTTCAAGCTAAACCCTTGAAAAAGAACCGTGGTCAAAAGAAAAACCAAGGGGGAGTTACTACACTACCTATAAAGAAAATAAAAAATCTTTTTGGTGTTTTCTTTGGACTAACTTCCCTCAAGAAGACTGTCTAAGTAGTCCTTCATCAGGAAGAGTCCCCTACATTTTTTTTCTTTCGACTTAATGCCCTCAAGAGACCCGTCAGAAGGTGTCTGTATTTGGGCCAAACCAACTAATTGAAAACTATTAAACAAATTATATACACTAAAAACAAGACAAAAATATCACATATACAACAACAAAAAATTTGTCCCCCACCCCACACTTGAAAACTTGGCATGTCCCCATGTCAATTAACAATAAAAGTACAGAGGGGTAAGGAGACTTCCCTGGTGCTCACTCGTCGTCTGAAACAGTGGCCGGGTCAACATTGCAGGCCCTTCCTAGTGCACGGAACCATGCCATGAAACTTCTCTCCGATTTAGCCTGTCGGGTAGACATTGCATCCATCCGGACGTGAGGGAATCCACCGAGGAGCGCAAACCGGCCACATCCTCCTCTAAGGTCGACAACATGGGACCCGGCCGAGGTCGAAAGGGACCCGCTCCATCATGAGACCGCCGAGGTGGTGCATCATCAGGAATAACTTCATCTTCATCATCAACATCTAGAGGCACCGGGTGCTCTTTGCCCACATTAATTTTGCCCGCTCTGAACGAGGCCTTCTTTGCTAATTTCCCGTCAATGGGCTGATGCTATGGGACGTTGGCTGCCCGGCACCACCTGGTAACTAGGGAGGGGAAGTAGAATGCTTTAATTACCTCAGGCGATCGGATGAACATCTCATCATGGAGCACCCGGGCGATATCAAAGTCCAATCTGTTGACGAAGCACCAAACCATCACCGCTCGAGGTGGGTTAACATCGGTGGTATTGCTGGTGGGTAGCAGGAGGCTACAGATAATTGTGAACCAACACTTGGCCTCCTAGGTGAAGGAATTGGAGTTCAGTGTGATTCCCTCTTTGACCCATGTGGGCTCCCGTCCCACACAAATGGACTAATGGGCTAGTTGACCGGTGGCATCCGCTGGAACTGGTAATGATCAACATCCCCAAAGAAGGATGGAAACCTGTAAACCCGCCAGATTGCCTCCAGTGAGGCATGCACCCTTGTCCTCCGTACAGTGACTACCCGGTTCACATGCTCAGTTAGCATAGAATTCCCTGACCATTAGTATATTGGCCTCCTCAGGTTCCTCGAAGAGTATCTCCAACTGGCACCTCCGAATTTCGGCGAACATTTCAGGGCTCTCATGTTGTAAGGCAGCCCTATCAATTGGCACCTTGTGTACCATATTTCTAGCAGACTTAGCATTATATCTATCATCCGCAACCTTTGACACAAATCGGGATGAGTCAAAATGACTAGTACCCTCTGTGTTTCGTCTCTTTCGTGAATGGGCCATGATACCTGTGATAAGAAGGATAATAGTTAGAGAGTGCCCAAAATGTGTGCCTATCAGGTGATTACTCAGACTTCACCACCACGAAGGTCACAAACCTCAACAAACTTGCACAATGGGACCACTTTACAAACACTATGTAGGCATCATTGGTAACAAGTATACATAGGCCCCATATAGACTAATTCTTCCCAAAATTTCAACACAACAAACACCAATCTCATCCAACCACTCAAAATTCTTCCACCATTGTCAAACAAGCACCACTAACCAACATCAAACTCAAAGTGGACACACCCACCAAAAACAAGTAATAGGTGGTGGAGAACCACCATTACACAACAATACAACAAAGATCTACTACAAAATAGACAACTAAAGTAAAAAAATTACAAAGAAGAAGATAAAAATAAATACTTACTTGAGGGAAGAAGGAGATGACAACAATGGAGGTTGAAAGGAGAGGGAGAAGAGAAGATTCTCTGTGGGGGGGGGGGTAGGGGGGAGGGGGAGAGAAGTTTGTCTCTTCTTCTTTTGGGAGAGGGGAGGGCGTGGGTTTGGGGGAGAAGAAGAGGGGTGAGAAATAAGGGGAAAGTGGGTTAATGGGTGTTAAGGTAGGGTAAAATTAAAAGGAAAAGAAAAGAAAAGAAAAAATAGAAAAATTAACTTAAAAAAAAACTTACCTGGGCGGAACTTGGCGTGCCGCGGTGGGTTCAAAGAGTAGATTTCTTACCGCGGTCGCGTGAGATTCAGAGAGGGTGTTTTCCACCGCGGTCGCGTGAGATTCAGAGAGGGTGTTTTCCACCACGGTCGGGCGAGGTTCATAGGAGTGCAAATTGGCCGCGGTGACGGACGTATGAGCAAAACATCAAATCCCCAGTTGTCACCGCGGTCGCGCCGTGGTCCTCCGCGATCGCGGTGGTCTGTACTCGATTGTTAGTGTGTTTTTCACATGTTTTCACCTTACCAGAGTTGTTTTATGACCCAGTATTTTGCTTAACACACCTCCAAGCTTGTCCTGCACACTCACAAACTCATTAGACGTATGTACATCAATTACAACATAATCAAAAGAGAGAAAACACTACTATCATGGGTTGCCTCCCACGCAACGCTTGATTTAACGTCGTGGCACGATGAGTAAACAATCAATGGGTTGCCTCCCATGAAGCGCCTGATTTAACTTTGCGGCACGACGCAGAATGAGCGCATTTAAAGCTCGCTCAACCTCTGTGGTTCAAAAAGATGCACCACAAACAACTCCTTGGTCTCATTCATCCCCACATACAGTTTCAGTCTTTGTCCATTAACCTTGAAGTCATTGGACCTAGCTTCAGTTGCTATCTCCACATCCCCAGATGGAAACACTTCGACCACTTTAAATGGCCCAGACCATCGGGGCTTAAGCTTACCCGGAAACAACCTCAGTCTTGAATTATAGAGCAACACTTTGTCTCCGGGTGTGAAATTTCGGTCCACAATGTTTTTGTCGTGCAACCTCTTTCTTCTCTCCTTATATATCCTTGTGCTTGCAAATGCTTGATATCGGAATTCCTCCAACTCATGCAGCTATGTGACTCGATTTTCTCCCGTAGCCTCAAGATCCATGTTCAACTGCTTCAATGTCCACCAGGCTTGATGTTCTAACTCTACTGGCAGGTGACAGGCCTTACCAAATATCAATTTGTATGGAGACATACCTATTGGTGTTTTAAATGCGGTCCTATAGGCCCAGAGTGCATCATCAAGTTTCTTCGCCCAATCAGTTCTTGTGGCGTTTACTGTTTTGGTTAGCACACTCTTTATTTCACGATTTGAGACTTCAACCTGCTCACTTGTTTGCGGGTGATAAGGGGTTTCCACCTTGCGGTGCACATCATACTTGGCTAGTAACTTCTCGAAGGCACGACTGCAGAAGTGCGTGCCTCCGTCACTAATAATAGCCCTTGGAATCCCGAATCGGGTGAATATGTTTTTCTTCAAAACCCCCACCATCACTCTTGCATCATTGGTGGGGAACGCTGCAGCTTCCACCCATTTAGACATGTAGTCTACAACAACAAGTATGTACTTATTGCCATAGGAGCTGACAAAGGGACCCATGAAGTCGATTCCCCACACATCAAACACCTCCACTTCTTGTATTGGGTTCATGGGCATCTCATGTCAACGGGATATGTTCCCCGTCCTTTGGCACTCATTACAACCCTTCACCCATTGGTGAGCATCTTTGAACACGGTCGACCATTAGAAACCGGCCTCTAACACCTTCGCTGCTGTCCGAACTCCTCCAAAATGTCCTCCATATGGTGATGCATGACAAGCCTGCAAAATAGAAAATTGTTCAATCTTGGGGACACACCTCCAGATCATGTTATCAATACAGATTCTAAATAAATGAGGTTCATCCCAATAGTAATTGCGGCAATCACGATAAAAGCGTCTCTTTTGGACAGAGGAGAGTTCATAGGGTTCAATACCGCTCGCCAGGTAGTTTGCAATGTCTGCATGCCATGGCATATCTTCCACACTCGTGGCTAGCAACTGCTCATCTGGAAAGGTTTCCAGAATATCCTCAGACTCAATCGCATTCTCAGCACCTTCAAGACGTGACAGATGATCAACGACTTGGTTCTCCGTGCCTTTGCGGTCATGAATCTCCAAGTCAAATTCTTGAAGAAGCAACACCCAATGAATTAGGCGCGGCTTAGACTCTTTCTTATCAACCAAGTATCGGATGGCTGCGTGATCAGTGTACACAATCACCTTCGACCCAATCAAGTAAGACCTAAACTTGTCAAAGGCGAACACGACAACCAATATCTCTTTTTCGGTCATCGTGTAGTTCAGCTGTGCTCCACTCAAAGTCCTACTTGCGTAGTAAATTGGGTGCATTATTTTATATTTTCGCTGACCCAACACGGCTCCCACTGCTTAATCACTAGTATCACACATGAGTTCAAATAATTGCTCCCAGTCGGGGGCAACTATAATTGGTGTTGTGACTAACCGCTTCTTCAGCTCCTCAAAAGCCACCCTGCAATCATCAGAAAACACAAAGGGGTTATCTTTTTCAAGCAACTTACAGAGGGGGTTGGCGATCTTGGAGAAGTACTTGATGAATCGCCGGTAGAACCCGGCGCGCCCAAGGAAGATACGAATAGCTTTGACCGATGTGGGGGGTGGAAGTTTTTTGATCACATCAACTTTGGCTCTGTCCACCTCAATTCCTTTACTCGACACCAAGTTCCCCAAGACGATCCCTTCTTGTACCATAAAATGGCACTTCTCCCAATTAAGCACAAGATTCGTCTCGATGCACCTCTTTAGGACACGTGTCAAATTTGCTAGGCACTCATCGAATGAATTCCCCACTACTGAGAAATCATCCATGAATACCTCCATGATATCTTCCACCATGTCTGTGAAAATGGCCATCATGCACCGTTGGAATGTGGCAGGTGCATTGCAGAGGCCAAATGGCATCCTCCTGAAGGCAAACACCCCGTAGGGGCATGTGAAGGAGGTCTTTTCCCTATCTTCCGGGGCAATTGAAATCTGGTTGTACCCCGAGTACCCGTCCAGGAAACTAAAGTGAGACCTCCCTGCTAGCTTGTCGAGCATTTGATCAATGAAGGGAAGTGGGAAGTGGTCTTTTAGGGTGGCAAGGTTCAGCTTTCTATAATCCATGCATATTTTCCAGCCCGTGACGGTTCTTGTAGATATCAATTCATTTTTTCATTCTTTACCACCGTCATGCCACCCTTCTTTGGGACACACTGCACTGGGCTAACCCAGTTGCTGCCAAAGATGGGGAAAATGATTCCCGCATCTAACCACTTGATGATTTCCTTCTTCACCACTTCCTTCATGTTCGGGTTCAAGCTCCTTTGGTGTTCCCTGGAAGGTCTGTGTCCCTCTTCCAGGAGAATCTTGTGCATGCAATATGCCGAGCTGATCCCTTTGATATCTGCCATGGTCCATCCAATGGCAGTCTTGCACTCTGAGAGTACCTGTAACAACTGCTTTGCCTGCACATCTAACAAACTTGATGAAATAATAACAGGTAACGTAGAGTTAGGTCCTAGAAATACGTACCTGAGATGGGCTGACAGTGGTTTTAACTCCAGTTTGGGCGGCTCTTCCACAGATGGCTTGGCTGGCGGGCTCTCTCTTTTCTCTAAGTGCAATGGTTCAAACTCGAGATCGCTCGACCATACCCCTTTACCTTTAAGTGCTAACACCCACTCTGCCAATTCCTCCCCGTTCACCTCATCTAAATTCATTAAACATGCAGCAAGGGGGTCCTCAACAGTTAAGGACGCATCATCTTCCTCAACTATCACATCTACAACATCAATTAGAGAACAATTGGCGAACTCACTCGGTCTCCTCATGGATTTCTGTACATTGAATGTGATTTCTTCATCATTAAGCCTCATCTTGAGCTCCCTAGTCTCACAATCAATAAGAGCTCTGCCTGTGGCCAAAAATGACCTTCCCAAGATTATGGGAATCTCCTCATCCACACGACAGTCTAGTATCACAAAGTCAGCAGGAAACACAAACTTCCCCACTTGCACCAAAACATCATCTAGAATACCCGATGGTCTCTTCACCGTCCTATCAGCTAGCTACAACAACATGGAAGTAGGTTTGGCTTTACCAATACCCAGTCTCTTATAAATGGCTAGGGGCATTAGATTAATGCTGGCCCACAAATCACACAGAGCTTTGGCAAAAGGAAAATTTCCAAGGGTGCGGGGAATTGTAAAACTCCCTGGATCAGACA
The DNA here is from genome assembly GCA_005239495.1 of Nicotiana undulata. NCBI lineage: Eukaryota > Viridiplantae > Streptophyta > Magnoliopsida > Solanales > Solanaceae > Nicotiana > Nicotiana undulata. The sequence goes on from ML256703.1 coordinate 133,388, forward strand.
ACTTCTCTGCAATAGGTTGTGTTACCACAACACTGCAAGTCTGAGTAAGGGTCACAGTTGCCAAGTCTTGGAAATCAAACTTCCGGGACATCAAGTCCTTCATCATGTTTGCATACCTAGGCATTTGTTTTAGAGCATCAATCAGCATAATGTTTACCTGTATCTGCTTCAGCATATCCAAGAACTTTTTGTACTGCTCATCTTTTTGGTATTTTGCCAGCCTTTGAGGGAATGGTGCTGGCGGTATCTTCTTCCCAGTGATATGGGATTTTTCCTTCTCACTTACCACCTCAACTACTGGCTCTGGGGTTATCTCCACTTCTTTCTCAGCCTCACTCTGCCCACTGGGTTCTTCTTCAGCAGTTTCCACTCTTACCTTGGTCAAGGTTATGGAATCATCAATTTCGATTGGTACTGGTACTAGTGTCTCTGCCTGCCTGCTTTCACGAGCCAACTCTTGTTCTAAGTCTAATTCCCTTCCATTGCAGAGACTCACTGCCATCAGCTTCTTCGGGCCCTGGTCCTTAGGATTCACCTGAGTGTCTGCAGGTAAAGTCCCAAGAGGCCGATTGTTCACTGCCATTGAAATTTGGCCCAGTTGCACTTCAATATTTTTGATAGCTGAATCGTGGGCGTCTACCCTTTCACTGATTTTGGCAGTTGACCCAATCACCTGTTGCATCATTGCTTCAAGCCTGGAAAATCCATCTTCTTGCCTACCCCATGTTATTGCTGATGGGGGTGGTATGCCTGCTACTGATTCTGATTGTTATACCCTTGTGGCCTTTGATAAGGTGCCAAATTACCATGAAGTCTCATGGAATCCATGTTTCCATTGTTGTGTTGCTGATGAGGTGGTCTATACGGTTGAACTTGCTAACCCCAGTTCTGTCCCCCTTGTCTTTGGCCTCCATAGTTTGACACATAATTCACGTTTTCTGGGTAAGGAGGGTGATCACAATCTGCATTTCACTGATTACCAATTGGCTGACTAATGCAAGATGTGCATAATCCCCCATTGGTAGTATCCACAATATGAACTTGCTGCTTTATCCCCGACTCCTCTACCTTCTTTGTAAGAATACTCATCTGTGTCATCAAAGTAGCCATGTTCTCGGCCATGGTGTTGGACGGATCTAATGGCACTGAGTGAACAACTGGGGTAATTGGAGCACCCCTGGTTGTCCACCCTGAATTCTGTGCCATTGTATCAAGTAAAATCTGGCACTCTCTCTATGTCTTGTTAAGGAATGCTCCACCAGCTGAAGCATCGACATTGGGTTTTACACCATCAACCAGACCCATATCGAATCGCTGTCCCAACATTTTCTCAGGAATACCATGGTGAGGACAGATAACCAACATCCCTTTAAATTGTTCCCATGTCTCCTGCAGTGTCTCCATGGGCTTCTGTCTGAAATTTACGATCTCATCAATTTGCTTTGCTGTCTTGTTTGGTGGATGGAATTTATTCAGAAATTGCTTGACCAACTCCTCCCATGTTGAAATAGAGTTGATAGGGAGGGAGTTGAGCTAAGTCTGGGCGACTCCTGTCACCGAGAACGGAAACAATAACAGTCTTAATGCCTCCGGGGTAACATTCGGCTACCTCTGGGTCTTGCGGATGGATAAAAAGTTCTTTAAGTGCTGCTGGGGATCCTCAACGTACGCCCCCGAAAATAGCCCCTTATTCTGCAACAAGTGCAGCATATTGTTTGTAATCTGAAAAGACTCTGCTTCAATTTTAGGGACCGAAATCGCTGTTGCCAAGTTGTCAGCTGTGGGTTGTGCCCAGTCGTATAATGGCGCCTCAGGTACAATGGGTACCTAAGGCGCAGCAAACCTTGCAGTAGGGTCGACCACACCATCCCTGACATCCCCAACATTAATATTGTTTCTATCGTTCAGCTCTGCCATGTCTGGTTCTATGTGTTCAATTTGTGGTTGTTGTTTGCTTCTACGATTGGCCTTGTTCAAGGCCCTGAAAACTTTTTCGGGGTATGGCAATGCTTCAAATACTTTACCAGTTCTCGAGAAGTTTCTAGGCATGCACCTGAGCTACCGATTCAACAAACGTTAGAAATTCAATATATGTATGAAATCAAAGAAAATCGACTATACTTAAGAATTTTCGAATTTCCTCCAACTACAACTGATAATACCTTCAGATTCCTCGGCAACGGCACCAAAATTTGATCGCGCTCAACTATGTCTATTAAAAGACTAAGCGGGCGTTGCAAATATAATCCGGGGTATTATGCCTAGAGTCGAATCCCACAGGAAATTAACGTATCAACTGTCGTCTTTAGATTAATAAATTCTCAATAGTCAACTTTGTCAAACTTTGTGAATATCACTTGATGTTGTTTATAATACTACAACTGAACATAAATAATAAACTAAAGATTAACTAACAATAAGGTGTAAACAATGATGATAAAGGTCTAAGATTATGGTTTTTCCCGTTGGTAAAATTCCTTCTTGTGTACTTCCTATATTTTTGGCTTAGTTGTCTCTATCAATAATGAACACTCTAGTTATCATAAATCTCTCTCAAGTAATTACAATAATTTACTAGACGCACTCTCTTAAGTTACGCTAGCTAGCTTGCATTACAGTTCACTTTAGATTGCACCTGAGGTATCGTTATTTCTAATCCAAACTCTAAACCCTCGGTTATGACTCTCGCCTATACTCCGGGAGTGGTGTTGTTCAAACAACTACCTAAATATGCACTCTCTTTCAAGTAGATACATAATAAATAAGAACAGCTAATTGAGGGTCCTTTAATCAACTACAACAATATCATAGTTGAACAAATAGAGATTAACAACCAAATAAAACTATATTAATATCACAAGTAGTTCATCCCCAAGGGGTTCCACCAGAATCTTAGATTAGAAAAGTTAGCTACTCATGCTCAAGAACAACAAAAACCCAAAATAATTCATAATACTCAAAATAAAGATGAAAGAAAGAAAATATAAACTCTAATGGTTTCTTGTGTTCTCACAATGAATCTTGCCTCCTACTTGAGCCTAAAAATAATGATATCCCTCTCTTGGGCGGATTTACATTGTTTAAATAGGGTTTTGCAAATTAATCCCGTGTTTTGCACTTAAGTCCTTCGAATTTCCAGATGTGTCAGTTGTCGCCCGGGGCTTCACTTATTTCTGCTCCAGTCATCCTTCCACCGCGCTCCATCCGCGGTCGATCGCAGTCCCAGTGGACCATGTTCCAGCGAATTTCAGCTCTTTTTTCTTGTGCATTCCAACGGGTTCTTCTTGATAGGCCTCAAATTCCTTTAATTGACTCCAAATTGCTCTAAAATTCTCCTCTCGTAGAATATATCCTGCAAAGCACTAAAAGCACTAATCATAGTATTTTTTTATCAATATTCGCATTAAAAACATAATAAAGTGTGGTCTATTAGGGGCGAAAATATAGTCTAATTCACCTATTATCAGCAGCCATCCTTTAAATTGTTATTATTGCTACTTGAATTCTGTAACAACGCTTTTATTTTTTATACCCCCATATTAACTCTCCTTCCTGTAACAACTCTAGCATCTTACCTATATAAGGAGTTGTGTTGTGAAGTTTTCAAACACATAAAACACCAACGACTTCTCTTTTTCTTTAGTCAGTTTGTGGGCAATTGTTTTGGGCAAACTTCAAACTTCTAGCCACGGACCACGAGTGCACATGTTTGAAAGTGTTGTGGAACCTTGGGGCACGACTGGTCTTAGTGATTTGCACACAGTCACGCCGAAATCACTTTCAAGACAGTGGCTTGCCACGACACAGTTGTTGTTTGATAAGTTCTTTCTAATTCCTTCTTGTTCTTGGTCAATATTATCAAATATTTTTCTTACAATTTGAAAATGACTTTTACATATAATATTGATTAATGGCTACCACTTTGAATAAAACTATTCCCGATCTATCAAAGTTTGAGCCTTTAGATAAAATTAATTATAAACGTTGGTCTCGGAAACCTTTAATTTTTTTTTGAACAATTAGAAGTTGATTGTATTTTTTTAACGAACCTCCAGCTGATGTTATTTCTAATAACATTGTTGTTTCTGATAGTTCTAATACTATATCAAATTTGTTGTTGATTATGCTACACTACAAAAAAAAACATTAAATTTGCGCATGTTTTATTGTGGCGATTACTATAACCTCCGCAATCTATATCAAATTGTGGGAGTTTATTTACCCCGAAAATATATTATATTTACGGTGGTCGGTGACCTCCGCAATTCTTAAAAAAAACATCGCCCCTCTTATAAGTCCAATGTTTTCTCGTTTTTTAATCCTTTCCCTCTCTTTTTTTCCCAAATCCCATTCTAGTTTTCACCTATTTTTCATTTTCAGAAACCCATTCTCACTCCCACTTAATCAAAACTCATTTCTCCTCTTCACTTAATCTCTTCATTTCCTCCGATTTCAAGCCCATTTATTCTTCATTTTCTCCAATTTCAAGCCCGTGTAACTTTCTGCTTTTCTTCAGCAAAGCAAAATTCCAAATACAATGGCTCTCTGCTTTTCTTCAGCGCCTCCACTGTTGCAAAATGAAAGAGATATGAAAGAAAACTTCAGATCTATTAATCAATTGGATGTAAGTTTATTTGATTTTGCTCTTCATATAAATTCCTCTTAAATTTTGCTTTGATTTTGCTATTTCATTCTTTGACTTTGCCTTTTTATCTTTCTTTCTTCATGCATGTGGGTTTTAAGTTTATTTTCTCTGTTAGTTTGTAGAATGGGTGTAATTTGAAGAAATTTGATAGAATTAGTGTATTTTGAATGTGCAAAAATTTGGTAGTATCGACAGAAATTTACTAGAATCGATGTATTTTGAAAAATGATATACCACTTTTTGTTGAAATTGAGATGTAAGTCCTATTTCTCCTTTTGCATTAGGTATTGTAGGTTCTAAAATTTAGATTTTTTGTGTATTTTGTAGGTTAATTTCTGTGATTTGGGTCTTAATTGAAATATTTCCTTTTGTATGTGTATTTTAGAACTCTTGGGGACCTTTAGAGAAGACGCAATTGTCGCTGGGTGCTTTTCCTCTTTCTGCTATGCATTGTGTTTGTATTAGTCTCAAGGTACATTTTTTTTGTGTTTAATAATATTGGAGCAGGCATATATTAGGAGCAAGTGTTATACCGAGATGTTATTCTGAAGTCCATCGACTAGTTCATCTACGTTAGAATTGTCGTATAGTTCTTCTGCAATTTCAATTATGTTGGAACCCCAGACCTGTCATTAGTTTGAGAAAAACTTCATGTGATGGAAATTAAATTATAGTATGTTCATATGAAATATGAAATTTAGAAATTTTGTAGTTTTATTACCATGGATATAGAGGATTATAAATTATTCAGCCGAGTTGGCTTTGAGGCACAGTAAGTTGGAGAAATACTTCTATGCTTAGTGCATTGCTCAGGAAAATAGGCATGTCTACGCGTTGCAATAATAAACAAAGTAGAATTTAGAAAGCTCATTAGATGTTGTCACTACGTTGCTTTTGTTCCTTTTGGTGTAAGTCATTGTTAACACATATAGTATTTATATGCTGCTAATGGAGAAATGGATTAATTCTTCTTCAATCAATTCATTTTTGACAGGGAAAGAATTCTTTACCAGTTTGGTTCTTCTCAAAGTATGAGTTTATGTTGGTTTATTACTTTCACTGTATTAATGTATATGCAATTTTTTATAAGTTAGGAAGCTGTAGTAAATTCTCTTAGGGGAGCCATTTCATATTTTGATTAAACATCTTTTCACTACTGATTAGATCTTGTCCTGACATAATCAACCACGGGGGATTTGCTGACTGATTATGATTTTGATTATTTTGATACTTTAATAAACTAGTTTTCCTTAAGGATGAAACATTGTTATGTTCTCTAGTGTACTATATTTTGTGTTGCAATATTCTGAAAATGATGTCTGTACAAGTATGATACATATCAATTATATTATGTATACCATTAGTGAAATGTAATGAGGGAATAACTGTAATTAGCATAGTATAATGCAAGTTGACATTATTTTAGGTGGTAATGTTTGTCAGCTTATGAACACAAAATAAGGTAGAGATCTTACATGATGGACTTCCTTCTAAATTATGAGTATGCACAGATTTTGAAACTATGTTAAGGCTTCTAGTATTTCTTGTTATTCTTAATCACTGAAGTTATGATCTTCTCTTTGTTGAATCCTACAATTTTTCTTTTCCTTCATTTAATCTGCAGCAATGACAAAAACTTAACTTGTTGGGGATCTGTCACTGCTGCTAATGAAATTCTTAACCTCACAGCTGATCAACCACAGAATAATTCCAACAAAGTTGGATGAGTCTTGTTCAGTCAGTCCATACCTATGTGGCTTGCCTCTTTTTCCACCATTTTCGCTACAAGCATTTTGACAAATCAATCTATTTCTGCTGATGGAATGACATTCCTCATTTTAGCCAATGTTTTTCTTTTATTGCTTGTAGGTATGCCGAAGCCCAAGCGTTACGAGAACTTCCAGAACTCAATTCGGTTAGCACCTACATCACAAGGTGTAGCACGACCTTTATTAATAATTGAATCAACACCTTCGCATTTTGATGATCCATCACAACTGAATTCATTTATTCAACCGACAACACGACCAAATCTTGCAAGTCATGTTGCAGCAAATCCGTTTCAGTCAGATCAGACCACAACACAACATGTTCCATCAGCCCGGACCGCGTCACAACACCCACCATCTAGAAAGCGTAGTGGACGTGTGTCTACGCAACATTGGATTGTATATGCAATATGTATGTTATTTCCATCAACTATATAGCAGAAAATTATTATATAAGTCAAGAAAAATAAGAGAGGTGCAAATCCGATTATGTTTGATTATTATCAGATTGTTCAACCAATATCTGTTGTTCATTGCACTCATCAATTGGTACTTGATTAATCTGTGGTGTATTCATGTTTGTGGTTTAATACTTTTGGAGTTTTCTTTCCCTTCATAACATCTCTCTTTATGTTCCCTTTTCTTCCTATTCTTCAACTTTGATTATTAATTAATTTTCATCCACTAAGCAACTGAATAGTAATACTAATGCTGCAGTTTCAGTTATAGATTATAGATGTATAGATTTGGGTAAATTGTGATGGTAGCAGTAATATTTATAGAAGTAATTGGTTGTTGCCTTCTTTCTTCTCTTTTTGGTCTTTTAGCTTAGATAACAGTTGTCATTATATACAGTATTGCATCATAATTGCTCAATTATGCAAAATGATAATTTAGTGTCTAGTACTTTGTTATTCTTTGCTTGTTCAATTCTTATGTATCTGTGCTATCTCACTCTGTTTTTATCTTTTAAGCTTCGCAAGGAGCTAGAAAGATACTTAAAGTGAAGAAAAGGGACGTGTTAAATTTATCTAATGGAGAACACATTGTGGTTGATTTTGACGACATGGATTCTCCCATTGGTGAAGGACAAGGCGTTCTTGCAGGCTTTTGCCGAATTTTAGCAAAAAACTGCTCCATTTTAATTTTGTAAAGTATGATTGATCAGTCCAAGTATTATAAGGTAGGATATTGTTGAGGTAATTCTTGCTAATTATATTTTCTTTTGATTGTTTTGTAGCCAAGTGATGTGGCTAGCAGAGCCATTTCACCCATGGATATAAGAAGATCATCCGGTAGAGGTAATCCTAATGACAACCATTGAAGTTGCTTGCAAATATATTAGATAATTAAATATCGTACCCGATTGAATCGTCATAGTATATCTTTTGTCCATAATTTTCACGACCCAAAACCCGGTTCAGGTCGTGATGGTTCCTAACGGTGAGGTTAGGCAAGCCAACATATAAATCCTTAGGAGATACTACCCCAGAACTCGATATTCTAGTTATTTAAAATTTATAACTATTATAATGCGGAATATAACAACGATATGAG
>MDKH01129791.1:0-40433 GCA_005239495.1 Nicotiana undulata
GTAACGGTTGGCTAGCCTGGTTCCAGGACAGGCGCCATCACAACCCGGAAACGGGTCGTGACACGCTGTATGCAATGCAGAATGAGGGAAAGGCTCAGGTCTCTGCCCGCAATCCCTATGTATGCAATGCAGTATGAAGGAAAGGCTCAAGTCTATGCCTGTAATCCCTGTATGCAATGTAGAATGAGGGAAAGGCTCAGGTCTATGCCTGCAATCCCTGTATATATACGTAATATAAAGTAAATCTACAAAATAACGTAGTTTAAGGGTTTGAGGAAAAACCAGTTTGAAATCTCGAAGTAAAATCCTTAAATCATTTTCAAAGAATAGTAACGATTGGAAAATCAGTTAGAAATCAATTTACCATGATAAATCTTAAGTTAGTATGCAATTTAAATGATAATAGTAATAATAGAGTTGAAAGGAAGCATTATGTAGAAAGAAATATGGGACTCCGGTGAAAATATCTCGTGCACGCGCTCGTCACCTCACGTACACGGGGTTTTTATAGGAAAAACCAATAAAAATGCCTAAGGAAAATTCCCCAACACAGAGTTAGGCAAGCCACTTACCTCAACTATGCAAATCAACCGCTAATCACTCTCTTGCCACGAGTATCCAACTCCGGGTGGCCCATATCTATTCAATTATATGACATAATGTAAATATAAATTCAAGAAATCAAAATAACTAATTAATTCAGAACTAATACGCGAAATTAGAAAATTTGACCAAAACGCCCCTCGGGCCCACGTCTCGGAATCGGGTAAAAATTTATATTTTCTGAACCCTTATTCACTCACGAGTCTAACCATATGAAAATCCCCCAATTCCGAGGTCAAATACCCAATCGAAACCCCAAAAATCGGTCTAGGAAGTTTCTTCCAATTTTTTCCCAATTTCAACTCAAAATCTCTAATTTAAGGGTGGAATTTACGATTTGTAACATGAAAATTAACCTATGGTGTTTAGAAGTCACTTACCTGGAACACCCAGGTGGAAAGTCCCTCAAATATCGCCTCTCCCGAGCTCCCAAAACTCAAAAATGGTTAAATAACATAACCCTCGGATTTTTGGAATATGAACAGGGATTTTCGCACCTGCGGTCCCTTTCACCGCACCTGCGGAAAAGGCATCGCAGGTGCGGAATTTCATTAAATCCCCTGGGGTCGCACCTGCGGTCCATTGGTCTCACCTGCAGGACCCAGGTCGCACCTGCGGACACTGCCCAGCCTAACCAACTTTGCACCTGCGACCTCTATATCGCACCTGCGGGAAATCCTTTGCAGGTGCGAAAACACCAGAAGGTTGCCTGGTTCAGCAACTTACCAAGTCCAACATTCTTCCGTTAAGCATCCGGAACAACCCGGGGCCCCCGGGACCTCAACCAAAACCAGTAACTGACACCAATACCCTATCCAAACTTGGTCGGGCCTTAAAAACACGTCCCCTAACATCTAAATATCCAAAAATGCATAGATTCAAGCCTAGGAACTTAGGAATTTTCAAAAATTCACCCCCGATGCCGAACCACGTCTGAACTCGTCCGAATGAACTCAAATTTTGCACACAGGTCATAAATGACATTCCGGACCTGTTGTCGCTTTCGGAATTCGGACTTTCGCCAATTCAAGCCTAGATCTACGTCTGACCTCAAAAACACAATCCGAACACGCTCCCAATCCCGAAATCACCCAACGGAGCTAACGGAGTCAACGGATTCCCATTCCAAATCCTTCTTCACGCAGCTCTCGCTACGGTCCAATTTCTAAGGTTAAAGCTCACCTTAAAGGACTATATGTCCAAAAATACTCTAATTTTCATCCCTCGACGCTCCGACTCGATCCATTAACATAATAAAACATGGGAGGAACAGTTATCAGAGAATCGGGACGCTAACTCCCAAAACGACCGGCCAGGTCGTTACATTATTACACAATTACTCACAAGTTATAACGGCATGTCATAAATTTATCTTTTACACAAAATTCATACGAATGAGCTTACCCCCATTATTTCAACCTCTGTTATTATTTTATTACCAAGTTATCGAGGTTTTGGGCCATCTGAGCATTCATTTGAAAGACAAACAGTGAACAAAAGATTTTGTGCTAGTAAGAGGAGGAAGCAGAAAGAGAAGCCGGTGGATCTTTTTTTTTTTTTTGCAAACAGGAAATATATATATATTAATAGCTAAGGAACGTCCAGTACATGACTGTCATATTATGTGTCACGAAGGATACTTTGATTACCTAGGCTTGCTAAGTTTTTGCAAGCATCATAAGATAGAAATTTTACAAAAATAGATTGTTCTAGTAGTTCACTTTCCACAAAACATTTTACATAAGATGGTGGTTCAACAAAAACTTTCTTCCCCTTCATTTGATCAGCAGCCTTCTTTTCCATTTGATGAGCTACACTATTCCCCTGCCTGAAAGCGTGAATGATTAACTCCTTCTGCTGGTGCATTAACAACTTGCATTTATTAACAATGTTATCATATAGTCTATTTCCTTGTTGGATGGATCACCTCCGTGGAGTCTGTCTCTATTTCAAGTGGGAACATTCCCCCAATTCTGTGTTGTTTTGAGTCCCACGAGCAGTGCCTTGATTTTTGCTTGTAATGATCCGCGATCATAAGCTGATTTTGCAAAGCCAACTATCTAGTGCCCATTGGCATTCCTGAATACACCTCCCAGGCCATATTTTTGTGTGTTACTGTTATAGCTAGCATCTATATTTGGTTTAAACCAACCTTTTCTTGGTTTATACCATCTAATTTTGATGGGGATATTTTGGAGAAGTGTGTATACTTTTTTCACTGAGAAGTTGGAATTCAGTAGCCCTAGCAATAATATGGTCACTATTAATAGAATTTTCTGTATTGTTTTAGTTGTTATTATTCCTATTTAACCAAATGTGCCCGATAGCAAAAGGGAAAAAGGAGTTCCATTTTATAAAGCTATTTTTTATTGGGTAGTCAAAAAATTTTAGCTGAATAAGCTAGTGCTCAGCCTAATCTTTATAGAAATGTTTCCACCCAAGACTGTCCCTAAAAGGCTTAATGGTTTTGCAGTTAAAGAAAATGTGGGTTATGGATTCTTCTTCTTGACATTTGCATATAGGGCAAATTGGGTCAATATTTAAACCAATTTTTGTTAGGTATTTTCTACATGGTATCTTGTTTTGGAGACATTGCCATAAAAAAATTGATTTTATTTGAGCAGGTTTTATCTCAATCCATTTGAAATCTATTCTGGTATTCGTTTCAGGTTCCATAAAAGTGTAGCAAGTTTTGGTCGTGAAAATACCTTTTGTGGTGAGAGACCATATTGGAATGTCACTAGTTGGTCCTTTAAGACGAATTTTTACCTTGAAGATGTTTTCCTTGATTTCATTTTGAATATAAAAGGATATGTTATTAAAGTTCCAATTTTTTCCATCAAATATGTCTCTTAATTTTATTGAACAATTTGTATTTAGGAGGGGGCCTTCTATTGTTTTCCTAAGGCTTCCTAGATTTGGAATCCAATAGGTTTCCCAAATTTTCATGTTTGAATGATGATGGGGTGACCAAATAATACATTTGGAACATAAATTCCATCCCTTTTGAATGTTTTCCAAATAAAAGAATTTATGTTTTTTGCATTACTATTTGCATAGGAGGTGATAATTAGCGCCCATGGAGTAATAGCATTAGTAAGGATTCTCCATAATAGGCTAGCAAGGGTGCATATGTTCTTTGCCTTTGCACTATGGAGTCCAAGACCTCCATTTCTTTTTGATTGACAAATAGTAGACCATTTGATGAGATAATTTTTTTTCTCTCACTAGTAGTTCCACATATGAAATCTCTTTGAACTTTATCAATTTTGTTAAGAATCTTTGTGGGGAGTAAAGTGTATTGCATATAATGGTTTGGAATTGAGTTCAAGCAAGATTGGGATAGGGTTGTTCTTCCTGCAATATTGATGGATTTCATTTTTCAAGCGGCCAGTTTAGCTCTCATTTTATCAATTATGAATTGGTAGTTCTTTGGTCCAGGGTATTAGCTTAAAATAGGGAAACCTAGGTAGGTGCCAAAGAAATCACTTTTTTTAATACCTAACCTATTGTTAAATCCTTAATAAGAGTATGGGGACAATTGTTTGAAAAGAGAATTTTAAATTTAGTAGTGTTAACACATTGCCCTGACAGGTTACAAAAATATTCTAATCCACTCTTAATGGCATGGCATGATTTCATATTGACCTTAGCCATAAGGGTAAGATCATCTGCAAAGAATAAGTGAGAAGATTTTGAACTTCTTCTCCATATGGTTATTGGATCCCAATTCCTAATATCAACTTGATAGTTTAAGTATCTTGACAGCTTTTTCAAACAAAAAATGAAGATATAGGGTGATATGGAATCACCTTGCCTGATTCCCCGGCTTGGTTCGAAGAAAGTTGTGATGGATCTATTAACTAAGACTACTATAGAACTTGTTGATATACAATTTAAGAGCAATTTAGTGAATTTTGGAGGAAAATTGAAGTATGTTAAGGTGTGATGGACAAAAAACCATTCTAATCGGTCAAATGCTTTTTCCATGTCAATTTTGAGAAGCATGTGACTTTTTTCCTTTTAATTTCTTTAAGTTGGAAACTATTTCTTGAATAATAACAACATATCATAGGCTCTTCTATTTTTCATGAAGCTTGCTGGAAAGGGACTTATAAGTTGTTCAAGGAATGGTTTAAGGCGATTTGCAAGAATTTTTGTAATTAATTTGTAAATGGTATTGCAAAGGCCAATTGGTCTAAAATTCCTAATGTTATTTGCATTAGGAATTTTTAGGATTAAGCAAAGGTAGGTTATGTTGATGTCTTTGGGGATGTCTGGACTTTCTAAAATGTTATGACATAAAGTAATAACTGAGGTGACTATAATTTCCCAGTATTTTTGGAAAAAGAAGGGGTGAAGGTCATTCGGACCCAGTACTTTAAAAGGTTTAAAAGAAAAAATAGCCCTTTTAATTTCAATATCAAGCAACGAACTGTCAAGTAGACTTTGGTTTAACTCACAATGTGTAGATTTATTTTTCAGATGACTAATCCAGCTTGTATATATTTGTAAAATTACTAAGGACATGAGACATAAATAGTTGAGGCTCATTGATCCAATTTCGTGCATTGTCTTTAAAGAAATTAATCTTGTTTCTTCTTTTTATATTAGAGGTTGAGATGTGAAAGAACTTTGTGTTGGCATCTCCCTCGTTAAGCCGCATTACCCTAGATCTTAATATCCAATAATCCTCTTCAATCTTAAGCAAATCATTATAGTCCCTTCTTAAATCAGTTTCAATGGTTTGGAGGAAATTACTATAGGCATAATTTCTGGAGTTCTGAATACCTTAAGGTCGAGCTAGTAATTTTCTTTTTCTACCCATTATATCACCAAATGTTCTTTCCTTCCAAACCCTAACTTTATCTATAAAATTTTGGCTAGCCCTAAAGTAGTCAGAATTATACCAATTGTTTTGGACTAATGATTGAAATTCTGGATGTTTGCACCAGAAAGTCTCAAGTCTAAAGGGTTGTTTGTGAAGTAATTTATTTTTAGGGATCAATTCTACTAGGATAAGGTTATGGTCTGAATAAGTCTTAGGAAGGTGAATTATCGAGCTTTTAGGGAATAGATTTACCCACTCCTCATTTACTAACACTTTATCAAGTCTTTCCATTATAAGACCCTTATTTTTATGTCTATGATTAGACCAGGAATATTTACATCCTTTAAAGTCAAGATCAAGTAATATGCAATTGTTAATTATTTACCAAAGAAATTTAGCTCTATTGTCATTTATTGGCCTACCACCAAACTTTTCATTTGCTCCTAAATTATCGTTAAAATCTCCTCCTATCAACCAAGGTCCATTATAAGTCCTACTAATATTTTTAAGATTTTCCCACATCACATTTCTACTAAGCATATCAGTACTTGCATAAAGTGAACTAAAAAGCCAAGATTTACAAATAGGTGTTACCTCTATTGTTGCATGGATTTCCTAATCCCTACGGACGAAATTATGGACAGTCACTACTTCATGGTTATACATCACCACTATTCCTCCTGCTTGGCCTTCCGTTGGCACCTCTATCATCTCTATAAACCCAAAATCATTAAGCAACTCAGTGTGGTTTCCCATTCTAGTCTCTAACAAGGCTACCATGCATCGCATGTGAGTGTCTGTCATTTCTCTGAAATTTCTTCTGAAATTTTCATTGTTCCTACCTCTTATGTTCCAAATGATGAAATTTGTAGGACGATTCATAGAGATATTGTCACGACCCAAAATCTATTAAGGTCGTGATGGCACCGGACACCACTGTCAGGCAAGCCAATCATCTAATAGTTGAGTTAAATTCATGTTTCAACATTTTTGAAATCATTTCATTCCTCTTTAACACGTAACAATTAAATAAAGTCCATTAGGTGAAAATTAACAGTCCAATATTTTAATTTTTAATAAGATCCACCCCAAACATATTCGAGAACCCGGTGTCACAAGTACATAAGCAATTTCTAAGAATTTATACAAATATACAAGCTTGTCCGAGATGCAAATTGGACAAGGACTTTAAAATAAAGTACAAGTACATATGAGGAATACTCTGTCGGCTGCGGGTCGTTTCCGGATGATGCAGCTCGTCTAAGTCTCCAAGTCAACCATATTGCTATGAAGGTACCTGTGCAACAAAATGCACAGCAAGTGTAGCATGAGTAGGAAAACAACGTGTACTCAATAAGTATCCCGCCTAACCTCAGAGAGGTAATGATGAGAGGTTGACTTGACACTCACTAGGGTCCAACAATGTAATTTGACAATATATGACAGCAACAAAAGGCACACGAGGTTAATAAAATCAATAAACGTAAAAAAATAACTGCAATTCAATAAAACACTAGAAGTAAATAAATAATTTCTACTTCATTTTTCCCCCAAATATCTGTCAAGTCATTTTCCATGAAATCATTTAAGAATTTACGTCCATAAGACAATTTAACAATTCAAGTCACGAGTGGTATATCATATGTATATATATGTGTAGGAAATGTCGAGGGTCGTTTGGCCCGAACCAACAATAAAAGTAAACTGTGTACTGCCGAGGGTCGAACGGCCCAAACCATAAGTGCACATTTTCCATAAAATAATCATATCTATGCACTGACGAGGGTCGAACGACCCGAACCATAAGTGCATCTTTCAATCCTCTGTGGTGTACGGCCCGCTCCCATGAGAGTGGGGGAAATAACACTTCGCTCGCGGAATGTAAATTGCGATGCGGTCACATGCACATACAACATTTTTCTTAAATTACATTCAATAAACACTTCCTTTAAATTACCAATTTCTGTGATCTCAGGGAAAACCGAAGTTTCATATAACATAAACTCATAAAGCATATAATTCATTTCTATAAAGAACACAAGGCATGATGTGGGTCCTAGACTACCCCGACATGGCATAATAGTAGCTACGCACAGACTCCTGTCACCTCGTGCGTACGTAGACCCGGCAAACAATATCATATATTCATTTAGTTCACCTATGGGGACAATTCCTCCTCACAAAGTTAGAAAGGAGACTTACCTCGCTCCGAAATTCCATAACCGGCTTCCGATGAATCCAATTGATGCACAACGCCCCCAAAACTATACAAATAACGGCAAACCAATGAAAATATACTCTAACATTTATTAACAATCCAAATTATATAAACTCCTATCTCCGCTCAAGGATTGACAAAAATGCCCCTAGGCCCACGTGCTCGGAATCCGAAATTTCTCGAAGATAATCCGTAGCTTTACTAGTTCAAATATACAATTTACTCAAATATTCATGCTCAATTTGTGGTTAAAATCCAAATTACCAAATTTCAAGATTTTCTTCAAATTTCCCAATTTTCCCACAATTTTCATGTTCAAATCCATGTAATAACTTTGTATTTAACTTGGAAATAAGTAGAAACAACTTACCTTGTGATCCTTGACGAAATCCCCTCCTTGAAGCTCCTCAAAATCGCCCATACCAAATGAAAATAGGAGGAGAAATGACATGATTCTCGTTTAAAAACATTCTGCCCAGACCTCATTTCCGCACCTGCGGTCTCCTGCTCGCACCTGCGCTTCCGCAGGTGCTCCCAAACTCTTACACCTGCGGCCTCCTCAGATCCAGCCCAAAACTCGCACCTGAGGCTCCCAAAGTCGCACATGCGGCCAAAGCCTTGCAGGTGCGGTCACACTAGATGACAGCAACTTCAGCTCTTTTTCAAACTCCAAATTTGATCCGTTAACCACCCGAAATCCACTCGAGGCCCCCGAGACCCCGTCCAATTACACCAACCTATCCCAAAACATAATACGAACTTGCTCGAGGCCTCAAATTTCATCAAACAACATCGAAACGACGAATCGCTCTCCAATCCAATCTTTAAGAATTTAGAATCTTCAAACTTCTACCTCCGATGCCGAAACTTATCAAATCACGTCCGATTGACCCCAAATTTTGCACACAAGTCATATTCGACATTACGAACCTGCTCCAACTTCCGTAATCGCATTCTGACCCCGATATCAAAATTTTCACTTCCAGTCGGATTTCTCAAAAACCATCAATTTCTATCTTTAGCCAAATGACTTCAAAATAACCTACGGATATCTGAATTCACTTACGATCGCGCCCCCAAATCCAGAATCACCATACAAAGTTATTCCCAGACTCAGAATCCCAAACGGACATCAATATCTCTGAAATGCGCATCAAGCCAAATTTAGGAAATTCCTTCAAAAATGTTGACTTCCACAATATACGCCGAAACGCTCCCGGGTTATCCAAAACCCGATACGAACATACGCCCAAGTCCAAAATCATCATGCGAACCTGCTGGAACCTTCAGATCCTGATTCCGAGGTCGTCTGCTCCAAATCCAAGTCTTAGTCGATTCTTCTAATTTTAGGCTTCTGAAATGAAAACTTTCCTTCTGATTTAACTCTAACTTCCCGAATTTCAATTCCGACCATACGCACAGATCATAATACCTGAAATGAAGTTGTTCATGACTTATAACCGCTGAACGACGCGCTAGAGCTCAAAACGACCAGTCGGGTCGTTACATTCTCCCCCAATTAAATAGACGTTCGTCCTCGAACGTGCCAAGAATTGCCCTAGATTTATCTGAAATCACTGTTTAACACCTCGTGCACCTGCCCGTGCTACCACAACCCAGTTGAGCACATAAGCTTGATTAAATCTAAAGATATCATCCGTTATCCATACAATAAGCTCCGTACTCAGTTCCAACACCGAAAATTCTCTGCCAGGCCTGTTTCTAATATATGAACACCGTATCAACTACCCACACGAGGCACCAGAACACAACTGCGTACCTTTGTTGAATCAGCACCATACACCGCATAATCCATCATCTGACCACAATGACGCTCCCTGAACCTTAATAGCCAGAATTCTACGAATTTGATGCTCTCAATGCATCTTATAAGATACATACATACATTCTGCTATAATGTTGACGATACCACCACAACGGAAGAGATGTGCAGAAATTCCTAACCAACTGCAGAGTTAACCAAATGTTGAAATATTTTCTCTTGACTTAGGTCATCATCTCATTACGAACCAAATACTGGCATTTGTTCTCTACCATACTTAACAAAATCCCATCGCACTTATCTCTGATCCAATAGTCTCGTCTCACCTAATATGAGCTGCTCAGATAACCAACCACCCCAGACATGACCAGCAGTCTCACACGATGCCACAATGTGCCAATAGACAACAATTCAAATATGATACATAAGGAAATGATTCAGGAAGGGACTACTCAACTCACACAACAAATATGAACTTTCCTCAGAAAAATACGAAGTAAAACACAAGAAAATAATTATAGGAACCTTCCTCACATCACACTGTTGTGGCGTGCAACCCGATCCAAATAACATACCCGTGGCGGCGTGCCACCCGATCCCATCATAAAATTTACATAAGGAAATATACATGGAGCTGAATTGCTCACTATTACAAATTACTGAATACCGGTCACAGGCACGCTAAGTGCATAATACCATTCTGGGGAGACTGATAGATCCATATGCTATAAAACTCAAGCACAACTGAGGTGCGATATATAATCTGAATCCCAAGAACCATCCTGCTCACATAACCTCATTACTACGCATAATCTCAACACATAAAAAATTATCAAGTCGTTTCACAACTCACACGGCACAATCAAAATAACACATGAATTTGACGAAGACGAAACAACATCTGATATTCCAACACCCCTTCTATGTGGAGCGCTATACTGAAATGAATACATCTGAATCGCATGAAGCCAACATTCTTGTTTAAATCCATTCACACACTTCAAGCCGATTCCGCTCACACTACACTAGGCTGATAGCCTTACCCGGGTCCATAATAACCCCCCTCTTCTCATAATATGCAAGAACAACCATCATAGCCGGGACAACCACCCCGTAAATCTACAGTAGAGTTGTACTGAACACCTTACAGGCGTAAATTCTCAAACAAGCAATATTACATCTCTTCATACTCCGTCTGAATCTTCGATCCATTAAGTGACTACATGTCACACTTATACAATCTTCTCGTGGTCACGCTCCCACGACCTTCCACGAGGTAACAAGTCTACACCTCCATACCACCGACCACACTAATGCTCCAAAACACACCAAGAACCCATGACAGGGTACAAACCTCTTCCACCGAATATCGATCTTAGGTGACCCTGAAAATAACTCCTGCTTACTCTGATCTTCCAAATCACTTCTTCTTGCTCCTTTGAGCTCATGACATCCTTGTTAACGTCGAACCGCAATCCGATTCTTACTTCCAGCTCCACACTGACTACTGTACCCAAAATGCCGATATGGAATAGCATAGGAATTCCATCATACTTCCTGAACCGCTAATAGGGTGAACACTTCATCATATAGAAACCTTTTTGCTTACCTCAATTCAAGAGAACGATGACAACACTCAAGTGAATTCTCACAAATCACAATACATGAAAATCCTTAAGTAGTGGTCTTAACCACCATAAACCTTTCGGGATCCGCCTACACCTGATAGGACATAGAACTTGAATGCTTCCAAATGAAATCTCTTACGACGGCCGACAATCCCCACACACATCTGCACAAACCATACATACTCAATCACACCGAAAGAACCGATCACTGCCGTACATGCGCAATTTCAACCATGGCTAACCAATCTATCTTCTTTTAATCATCTTAATTGCCTAAGAGATAGTAGTAACTTCCTTCAACTCACAGCAAACTCAACCCTTACTCATCTCGACTGACTTTGATTCACGAGACCATGCTGCCTAAATCTCGCAACCCGTCTCATACCCTCCTGGTAAACTTTCTACAAACCGGAGTTTATTTCTCTCACTCCTCCAATACTATCTTGCATGCTGAAAATAACATAGAACACTCAAACCATCTTCCCTTTCTCAGAAATTACGCTGCAAAAGCTCGATTCTTAATCATACTGCTGCTCGAAACCCTTAAACACCGCATTCTCTAACTTTCGAATTTACTAGGACCGCTGCTGAGAGTCACCCACTCTGACTGGCCCCGAATACAATCAACTCCAAGTCTCTCCTAGCACATGAACATGCTCTCAATGAAGTACGTGACTGAGTCACTACCCTTACAACTCGCATATGCCTTAAGCATAAATTCTGAATCTTTCAAAGCCTAACCATGATCCAACATAGCCAACTTTTGAATGCAGTCATCAAATCCCACGCACAATCACCATTTTACTCCTTTCCCTTAGTTGTAACAACTTGCTATTACGCCGACAATCTTCAACCCCATGAGAACACAATCTTACAACCCAACTGCAGGTGGTGGCACTCTCCCACTCAGCCCGAAGCTACATTCTTGCACCACTCTATAACCTGCTGAGATCCTTTCTCCTTTGTTAACATGACCTTGCTCAACCGACCCGTCAAATTCTTCTAACTTATCCTGTTAGCATCCCCTAAATACTCAAATTATTTAGCACCATTCACACATTCTGCCTCCTGCCGAATAGCCACCAGAATCCCTCGCAGAACTTGCCAACCATAAAACTGCTAACCTACTCACAGGAGATAACCCACCTGTGGAAGTCACCAACTGACACCTTCCGACAACGCTGCACTTCACACCCTCTACAACATCAATATCACATCCTAAGCCTGTTCTCATTCACCAACTTTACCATTCCGTCCGCTCCTCATGGACATCTACTAAATGCGCTAATATATCCTCAAATTAATTGCCACATTGCATCCTTATTCATTCCTGATAACTCATCTCTTTTGTATCCAACCCTCCGCCGAAATAACCCACATATCAGCTTAAGATCGTGGACCTAATCCCTGTCCACTAATATTCTCATATCACTCCAAACTTTTCCTCAAGATAGGCAATCCTCTTACCACTGAACTTATATGCCACGCTGCCACTCTCCAACTTTGGTTAAACTCATTCTTTCCAGCACTACCTGACTTCCTCTTTTTATGTCTGGCCCCTTTCTGAGATTTGGCCGCCACCTGACACTTCTCACATGTCTTCCTTCATCGCATGCTTCTCAATTGCAGCCTCAATCCAATATCATTAGAATTAACTATTAAATTCAGAACCACTACACACCACGATCTTTGACAACCGCTTCTTCAACACTACTTCACAACACTCTGACCCAATGCAACCGAAGAGCTATAACACTGGCGAACTTAACAAATTCTACTCTATCGAACAACGATACCACAACACAGGTGAATACTCCACCTTTCTCGATAACACCAAGTCTTATTACTTTACCCCCCAGACTTGATCATTCATAGTCCCATTTGCCATCTTCCGCCGGAACTGAAATGCTGAAATCTCGAAATTACGCTCTAAGAAGACCTCCCTCCAAGTCATTCATCACCCCCAACCTACGGGCAAGCATTCAACCATCATATCAACACCGCGCGATAACCAACCGTAAGCACCTTAACAACCTAAGCATAACCTCAAAGTCCTCAGAACCACAACTACTGGCTGAAACAACATATTACTCTTTTGCAGGGCGACAGCAACAACCCAATCAACTATGTACGAAAAACATCACGTACCATATATGTGGCATCATTACAATTCCTCAAATTTCTGATTCATGACAAGCGATTCGCGACGTATAAGATTGAGTAGGAAGAAACATAGGCATAAGCCTCAGAGGAATCAAATCGCACGATGAGGAATCAATAAGGGAAATACTCCTAACAGCCTTGTAGCCTATCGAAGATAAGTACAGATGTCTCCGTACCAATCCGCAAGACTCTACTAGACTTGCTCATGACTTGTGAGACCTAAGAGAACTTAGCGCTCTGATACCATGTTGTCACGACCCAAAATATATTAAGGTCGTGATGGCGCCGGACACCACTGCCAGGCAAGCCAATCATCTAATAGTAGAGTTAAATTCCTGTTTCAACATTTTTGAAATCATTTCCTTCCTCTTTAACATGTAAGAATTAAATAAAGTCCATTAGGTAACAATTAACAGTCCAATATTTCCATTTTTAATAAGATCCACCCCAAACATATCCCAGAACCCGGTGTCACAAGTACATGAGCAATTTCTAAGAATTTATACAAATATACAAGCTTGTTCGAGATACAAATTGTACAAGGACTGTAAAATAAAGTACAAGTACATATGAGGAAGCCTCTGCCGGCTGAGGGTCGTCTCCGGATGATGCAGCTCGGCTAAGTCTCCAAGTCAGCCATATTGATATGAAGGTACCTGTGCAACAAAATGCACAGCAAGTGTAGCATGAGTACGAAAACAACGTGTACTTAGTAAGTATCCCGCCTAACCTCAGAGAGGTAGTGACGAGAGGTCGACTTGACACTCACTAGGGTACAACAATGTAATTTAACAATATATGACAGCAGCAAAAGGCACACGAGGTTAATAAAATCAGTAAACATAAAAAAATAACTGCAAATCAACAAAACACTAGAAGTAAATAAATAATTTCTACTTCATTCTTCCCCCAAATATCTGTCAAGTCATTTTCCATGAAATCATTTAACAATTTACGTCCTTAAGACAATTTAACAATTCAAGTCACGAGTGGTATATCATATGTATATATATGCGTAGAAAATGTCGAGGGTCGTTCGGCCCGAACCAACAATAAAAGTAAATTGTGCATTGCCGAGGGTCGAACAGCCCGAACCATAAGTGCACATTTGCAATAAAATAATCATATATATGCACTGCTGAAGGTCGAACGGCCCGAACCATAAGTGCATCTTTCAATCCCCTTTGGCGTACGGCCCGCTCCCATGAGAGTGGGGGAAATAACACCCCGCTCGCGGAATGTAAATTGTGATGCGGTCACATGCAGATACAAAAATTTTCTTAAATTACATTCAATAAGCACTTCCTTTAAATTACAAATTTCTGTGATCTCAGGGAAAATCGAAGTTTCATATAACATAAACTCATAAAGCATATAATTCATTTCTAGAAAGAACACAAGGCATGATGTGGGTCCTAGACTACCCGGACATGGCATAATAGTAGCTACGCACGGACTCCCGTCACCTCGTGCGTACGTAGCCCCCGCAAATATTAGCATATATTCATTTAGTTCACCTATGGGGACAATTCCCCCTCACAATGTTAGAAAGGAGACTTACCTCGCTCCGAAATTCCATAACCGGCTTCCGACGACTCCAATTGATGCACAACGCCACCAAAACTATCCAAATAACGGCAAACCAATGAAAATATACTCTAATATTTATTGACAATCCAAATTATATAAACTCCTATCTCCGCTCAAGGAATTGACAAAAATGCCCTCGGGCCCACATGCTCGGAATCCAAAATTTCACGAAGATAAAACCTACCCATAGCTTTACTAGTTCAAATATACAATTTACTCAAATATTCATGCTCAATTTGGGGCTAAAATCCAAATTACAAAATTTCTAGGTTTTCTTCAAATTTCCCAATTTTCCCACAATTTTCATGTTCAAATCCATGTAATAACCTTGTATTTAACTTGGAAATAAGTAGAAAAAACTTACCTTGTGATCCTTGACGAAATCCCCTCCTTGAAGCTCCTCAAAATCGCCCATACCAAATGAAAATAGGAGGAGAAATGACATGATTCTCGTTTAAAAACATTCTGCCCAGGCCTCATTTCCGCACCTGCGGTCTCCTTCTCGCACCTGCGCTTCCGCACGTGCTCCCAAACTCTCGCACCTGCGGCCTCCTCAGCTCCAGCCCAAAACTCAGCACAGGTGCTCCCAAACTCTCGCACCTGCAGCCTCCTCAGCTCCAGCCCAAAACTCGCACCTACATCTCCCAAAGTAGCACATGCGGCCAAAGCCTCGCAGGTGCGGTCACACCAGATGACAGCAACTTCAGCTCTTTTTCAAACTCCAAATTTGATCCGTTAACCACCCGAAATCCACCCGAGGCCCCCGGGACCCCGTCCAATTACACAAACCTATCCCAAAACATAATACGAACTTGCTCGAGGCCTCAAATTTCATCAAACAACATCGAAAAGAAGAATCGCTCTCCAATCCAATCTTTAAGAACTTAGAATCTTTAAACTTCTACCTCTGATGCCGAAATCTATAAAATCACGTCCGATTGACCCCTAATTTTGCACACAAGCCATATTCAACATTACGGATCTGCTCCAACTTCCGGAATTGCATTCTGACCCCGATATCAAATTCTTCACTTCCAGTCGGATTTCTCACAAACTTTCAATTTCAATCTTTAGCCAAATGACTTCAAAATAACCTACGGATATCTGAATTCACTTCTGATCGCGCCCCCAACTCCAGAATCACCATACAAAGCTATTCCCAGACTCGGAATCCCAAACGAACATCAATATCTCTTAAATGCGCTTCAAGCCAAATTTAGGAAATTTCTTCAAAAATTTTGACTTCCACAATATACGCTGAAATGCTCCCGGTTTATCCAAAACCCGATCCGAACATACCCCCAAGTCCGAAATCATCATAAAAACCTGCTGGAACCTTCAGATCCTGATTCTGAGGTCGTCTACTCCAAATCCCAGTCTTAGTCGATTCTTCCAATATTAGGCTTCTGAAATGAAAACTTTCCTTCCGATTTAACTCCGAACTTCCCGAATTTCAACTCCGACCATACGCACAGGTCATAATACCCGAAATGAAGTTGTTCATCACTTCCAACCACTGAACGACATGCTAGAGCTCAAAACGACCGATCGGGTCGTTATAGATATTAAGATTAGAGTTTGTCGGTTCCCCATTCTATCTCACTACCACCAGGACTGGTTTCCTTCTCAGTGATGGAACTAGGATCATGGCTCTGTTGCCCACTGTTGGATCCTGAGGTGGTATTATGTCCATCGAGTATTTGTATAATACTAGGGGGCTGCTGAGAACATGCCTCTTTTCTTGCCTCTCCGTGAAGAGAAACACTTTTACCCCTTTTAGACTTGAGAATTCTAGGACTCTTTCTAATAGTAAATTGAGGGGTTCCTCTTCCTCCTCCGTTTCTACTTCTACTGGTTCTGACTTCTGGACTTGGTGGTAGGGTAGTGGTGGAGGTTGTTGGTAAGGTGAAGGGATTGGTGGCTCCTAGGCCGGCTGTGGTTTCTTCCGTGGCATGAATATGGGATTAAGTCGGGTTAACGTTTCTGGCAGGAAGAATGGCATGTCTAGGAGAGCATTCTGTGGGTGGATTGGGTTGAAGTGTGGTGGCAAGTTCCAATGGTTTCTCATTTCATGCACCAGTTGGGGTTCACTGAAGGTTTTAGGGGTTGGACAATGTTGTTTGTCACGACCCAAAATCCTACTTCAGGTCGTGGTGGAGCTCAACAGCGGGGTCAGGCAAGCCAACACTCGATTACTACGGGTTACTCCTCGTTTGATTAAACATTTCATCATAAACCAAGTTTTAAAACATAAAACATTAACCGAAAAGGGTAATTAACCAGTTTAAATCAAAAGCAACCATAAGGAGGCGTGAGCCTATCTATATACAGACCATAAACCATAATAACTACTACCTGTGTGCCAGGCACTAGTGTCACAAGTCCTACGGGCATACTAACAGAATGTACAAAAGATACAATATACATTCCCATTGTTTGAAAGAAATAGACGGGAAATAAGCAAAAGAAGCTTCATGGTGCTGCCAAGGATTGTCAGGAGAAGCAGCTCACCGTGAAGTCAGGTCTAACTATAATCAGAATCTAGCTCTGGTCTGATAATTAGATGCACCAGCCTCAGAAC
This sequence comes from Nicotiana undulata, assembly GCA_005239495.1. Taxonomy (NCBI): domain Eukaryota; kingdom Viridiplantae; phylum Streptophyta; class Magnoliopsida; order Solanales; family Solanaceae; genus Nicotiana; species Nicotiana undulata. Next base: position 17,398 of record MDKH01129791.1, read on the forward strand.
CTGTACAATTAAGTACATAAGCGTAGCATGAGTACATAAACAAATATGTACCCAGTGAGTATCCAGTTTAATCTCGAAGAAGTAGTGACGAGAGGTCGACTTGATACTTACTAGGGTCAAACAATATGAAATATGCATATACAGGCGAAACAATAATAGCAGAACGGAACAGTAATAAAGAAATAAGAATCAAATATCATTCTGTTGTACCCTCACACTACCTCTTTCCATGGTATACAGACTGTTTAACCCTCTCTCTTTCCCAAAATCCACAGTTCAATTACAGGGATTCTCATAATCTATCAAACATATAACAGACAGTGAACGTACGGCTAAAACGACGTGAAAAGTAAATGTGCACTGCCGAGGGTCGAACGGCCCGAACCATAGATGCATCTATCTAGCCCGCTCGCAAATCGAACATGTGACGCGGTTATAATAATAATAGAGTTTCCCGCTCGGGAATCATTCATGCGACTCGGGTTCCCGTATACATATAAATCATTCTCAAGGAATTCAGATAATTAACAGAGATCGATTCAGCAAAAAGGGATTCAATTATACCAATTTCGAACATAACGTCATAGGCCTTCATATATGCAAATTTCCAGAATATTAAAATACCATATCATCATACAAGATCGTGGATACAACACATAAAGCATGTTGGTGGGTCCTAAACTACCCGACAACGCATGATAGTAGCTACGCACGGACTCTCGTCACCTTGTGCGTGCGTAGCCCCCGCAAATAAGGACAAGCAATCATTTTTAATATCTATGGGGACAATTCCCTCTTACAAGATTAGAAAGGAGACTCACCACGTGTCGAACCTACTCCCCAGTTAAAGAATGCGCCCGAAACTCCAAACTCGTCTCCCGAAGACTCAAAACTAATAAAATGTTACGTGAATATATCAAATTATACTCAAAGCATGGAATTCTCCTACTCATTTAGTCAATTCACCATTCTTGAAGAAATCCCAAAATTCACCCCGGGCCCGCGCGCTTGGATTCCGAAACTTCACAAAGGAAACACTCACCCATACCCTAAGGATCGTTAATATATGATTTTTACTTGATTTCATAGACAATTCACGGGTAATTCACTAAATTCCCAAAATCCCTAGGTTACTACCCAATTCTTGATTTTAACTAATTAAGTAGTTAATTTAACTAGTAATCCATGTATTAAACTAACACTAGGGTAGAAATTACTTACCTTATCAGTAGCTAAGTCGTGGAGCATTTTCCCCAAGCTCTCAAGGTCTCTAATGGTGGAAGAAATGAGGAAAAATGGACTTTTCCCGTGTTTTAAAGAAACACACTGCCTCACAGTGGTTCCGCACCTGCGGCTCAAGGACCGCACCTGCGGTCTCGCACCTGCGGAAAATGGGACAAGGGTCTGGGCTCGCACCTGCGTGCAGGAATCCGCACATGCGGCTCCGCACCTGCGGGAAAGGGACCGCACCTACGAGAACTGGGCAGCCCACCTGGAGGTCACACCCGCAAGGCTGGGACCGCAGGAGCGATCCCGCACCTGCGTGAGCAGCCGCACCTGCGGTTACACTAGAACAGGTGCACCAGCAGTTGCTTCAGCTGGTTTTTAGCCTCGTTTGGTGCTTGAGAGGCAACCTGGACCTACCCGAGCCCCCGTCCAAATATACCAACAATTCCCAAATCATAATACGGACTTGTTCGAGCCTTCGGAACACTCAAAACAACGCTAAAACTGAAAATCACACCTCAAAACCCCTAGAATCATAACTTAAGAACTTCAAGTTCTTGAATTCGATATAAATGTGCTAAACCGACCTATACTACTCAGAATGACACCAAATTTTGCAGACAAGTCATAAATGACGCAACGGAACTATTCCCGGATAACATAAAAACACGTTCCAAATAAAATTTCAAACTTAAGGAAACTCTTATTTCGATATTGGGCGCCGAAACGCTCCTGGGTTATCCAGAACCCATTCCGAACATACACCCAAGTCTGAAATCATCATACGAAGCTATCGGAACTGACAAAACTTGATTTTGAGGTCGTTTGCTAAAAATGTTGACCGAAGTCAAACTTGGCCAAAAAGGCCAACCTTAAGGAACTAAGTGTTCCTATACTGCTCTAAACACTTCTGAATCGCGAACCACCCATCCCCGCAAGTCATAAATTATAATAAGCCACTATGGAAAGTTTCATTTAGGGGAACGGGGTTCAATAACACAAAACGACCGGTCAGGTCGTTACACTCTCCACCTCTTAAACAAACGTTCGTCCTCGAACGGGTCTAGAATCATACCTAAAGTGCTGAATAAGTGCGGATATCTGCTTCGCATATCCTCCTCGGACTCCCAGGTTGCTTCCACGACTGGTTGGCCCCTCCACTGGACCTTCACGGCAGAAACTCTCTTTATCAATAATAGCAACTGGCTCCTCCTCGTAGCCCAACCTCTCATCCAACTGAATAGTGTTGAAATCAACCACGTGAGAGAAATCGGCGTGGTACCTCTGGAGCATGGATACGTGGAAGACCGGATGAACTCCTGATAAGCTAGGAGGTAAGGCAAGCTCATAAGCAACCTCTCCAACTCGCCTCAACACCTCAAAAGGACCTATAAACCGTGGGCTCAGCTTGCCATTCTTTCCGAACCTCATAATACCCTTCGTCGGCGAGACCTTCAACAGAACCTTGTCTCCCTCCATAAATGATACATCACGCACCCTTTGATCTGCCTAACTCTTCTATCTGGACTGCGCTGTGCGGAGCCTCTCCTGAATCAACTTCACTTTCTCTAAAGCATCTCCTACCAGGTCGGTGCCACTTAGCCTCGCTAGGCTCAAACCACCCGATAGGAGAACAACATCGCCGACCATACAAAGCTTCAAATGGAGCCATCTCGATGTTGAACTGATAACTATTATTGTAAGCAAACTCGACCAAAGGCAAGAACTGGTCCCACTAGACTCAGAAGTCAATCACACATGCCCTGAGCATGTCCTCTAATATCTGAACTGTACGCTCCGAATGACCATCAGTCTGAGGGTGAAATGTTGTGCTGAGGTCTATCCAGGTGCCTAACTCACTGTGCAATGCTCTCCAAAAATGCGAGATGAACTGAGGACCTCCCTCTGATATAATGGATACCGGCACACCGTGCAACCAGACTATCTCCCGAATGTAGATCTAGGCTAGCCTCTCAGAAGTATAGGTAGTAGACATTGGAATGAAATGTGCCGATTTGGTAAGTTTATCCACAATGACCCAAACCGCGTCAACCTTCTGCAAGGTCCGAGGCAACCCAACCATGAAGTCCATGGTGATGCGCTCCCACTTCCACTCAGGAATGGGCATCTGCTGAAGTAGGCCTCCTGGCCTCTGGTGCTCATACTTCACCTACTGGCATTTAAGACACCTAGTCACATACTCCACAATGTCCCTCTTCATCCGCCTCCACCAGAAATGCTGCTTCAAATCCCGATACATCTTTGTAGCACCAGGATGAACAGAATACCAAGAGTTGTGTGCCTCCTCTAGAATCCTCTCCCTCAGGCTATCAACATTAGGAACACATAAGCAGCCATGAAGTCTCATAACACCATCCTCGCCAATGGTAAACTCCTTGGCCCTACCCTAAATCACTGTCTCCCGTAGCTCTGCCAAGCACGGATCATCATACTGCCGAGCCTTAATCACCCCCAATAACGAAGAATGAGAAACCACATGTGCAAGAACTCGACGAGGCTCTGAAAGGTCTAATCTCACCAGGCGATTACCCAAGGACTGAATGTCCAAGGCTAGAGGTCTCTCCTCTGCTGCAATATAAGCCAAGCTACCCATACTCTCTGCCTTCCTGCTTAAGGCATCTGCTACCACATTTGCCTTGCCCTGGTGATAAAGAATGGTGATATCATAATCCTTCAACAACTCAAGCCATCTGCGTTGTCTCAAATTAAGATCCCTCTGCTTGAATAGGTGCTGCAAGTTGCGGTGGTCTGTATAAACCTCACAGGACACTCCATGCAAGTAGTGCCTCCAAATCTTAAGAGCATGAACAATCACCGCCAACTCCAAATCATGCACAGGGTAATTCTTCTCATGAACCTTCAGCTGGCGCGAAGCATAAGCAATAACTCTCCCTTCCTGCATCAACACACACCCCAAACCAACGCGTGAAGCGTCGCAATACGCTGTATACATCCCTAAACCGGAAGGCAATACTAGAACTGGTGCTGAAGTCAATGCTTCCTTGAGCTTCTGAAAGCTCGCCTCACACTCGTCGGATCATCGAAACGGGGCATTCTTCTGAGTCAATCTAGTCAATGGGGCTGCAATATAAGAAAACCCCTCCACAAAACGGCGGTAATTACCTGCTAAGCCCAAGAAGCTCCTGATCTCTGTAGCTGAAGTAGGACGCGACCAACTCTGAACTACCTCAATCTTCTGAGGATCAACCTTGATACCCTCTCTAGATACCACATTCCCCAAAAATGCCACGGAATCCAACCAGAACTCACACTTGGAGAACTTACCATATAGCTTCTGCTCCCGCAAAGTCTGGAGCACAACTCTCAAATGCTACTCGTGCTCACCCAGGCTACGTGAGTAAATCAGGATGTCATCAATGAAGACAATGACAAAGGAATCAATATACGGCCTGAACACCCTATTTATCAAGTCCATAAATATTGGTGGGGCATTAGTTAAGCCAAAGGACATCACCAGGAACTCATAGTGGCCATATCTCGTACGGAAAGCAGTCTTCGGAACATCCGAGGCCCGAATCTTCAACGGGTGGTACCCTGATCTCAATCAATCTTAGAAAACACCCGAGCACCCTTCAACTGGTCAAACAAATCATCGATGCACGGAAGATGATACTTTTTCTTAATGGTGACCTTGTTCAACTGTCAGTAATCAATACACATCCGCATAGACCCATCCTTCTTCTGCACAAATAGGACTGGAGCACCCCACGGTGATACACTCGGTCTGATAAACCCCTTAGCTAACAACTCCTCAAGATGCCCCTTCAACTTCTTCGGAGCCATACGGTACGGGGGAATGGAAATAGGTTGGGTTCCTGGAGCTACATCAAGGCAGAAATCAATATCACGATCCGGAGGCATGCCCGAAAGGTCTGAAGGAAATACATCAGCAAACTCTCGAACAACTGGCACTAAATCAATCGAAGACTCGGCGATGGTGTCCCACACATAACAAGATAGTCCAGACAACCCTTCTTGACCATATGTCGAGCCTTCATGAATGAAATAACTCGACTGGCTACACTAACTGAGGAACCTCTCCACTCCAGCCTAGGCGACTCGGGCATGGCTAAAGTAACTGTCTTGGCATGGAAATCTAGCACGACATGATAAGGGGATAGCCAATCCATGCCTAGAATAACCTCAAAATCGACCATGTCGAGCAACAGAAGGTCCGCTCTGGTCTCGAACCCACAGAAAGTGATCACACAAGACTGATAGATCCGGTCTACCACCACAGAATCGCCCACAGGAGTGGACATATATATAGGAGAATCTAAGGACTCACGAGGAGAACCCAGAAAATAAGGAAATAATGCTGAAACGTATGAATAGGTGGACCCTAGATCAAATAATACTGAATCCTCTCTATCACATACTGAGATAATACCTGTGATCACGGCGTTTGAGGCCACTGCATCTGACCTGGCTGGAATGGCATAGAGTCTAGCTGGAGCACCGGAAGACTAAGCTCCACCAGAGTGAACAGAAGCTGACTGACCTGCCCCTGACTGGCCTCCACCTCTAGGACGACCCCTGTCGACTTGTCCTCTACCTCTAGGTGGCCGGTCTGCTGGTGCTGGACTCATGGGCAGATAACCCTGTTGTGCTGCCTTGCCCCAAAACCTGGGACAAGTCCTCCTAATATGACCGAAATCCCCGCACTCATAACATCTCACTGGTGGCATGACCCGCTGCTCTGAAGAAGAACCCTGGACAACTGGGGAACGGTGAGAACCCTCTGGCATAGCACTGAAGTAAGGCCTCACTGGGGCACCACGAGGAGGTGGTGGTGGTGCTGAATATGGGGGCCTGCTAGGCCGGCCCCTGCCAAACTGACCTCTGCCCTTAGCTGGGGCGCCTCTGAAATCACCGGAGAATTTGGCTCTCTTATTCTGTTGCACCGGCTCTCTGATCCTTGACCGATAACCCTTGATCCTGCGCGCAATCTCCATTACCAGCTGATAAGCAGTCCCCATCTCCACCTCTTGGGCCATGTTGGCCCTAATACCTTGATGCAACCCGGCTACAAACCTCCTCACTCTCTCAGCCTCTGTAGGTAGTATCATGAGCGCAGGGCGAGATAACTCTGAAAATATAGCCTCATAATCTGTCACCGACTTCTGTCCCTGCTCTAGCTGCTCAAACTGGTACCGCAGCTCTTCCCTCTCAGAGGGTGGGATAAACCTGTCCAAGAACATCCGAGTAAACTGCTCCCAGGTGACAAGAGGAGAACATGCTGGTCTGCCAAGAACATAGGACTGCCACCATCTACGGGCCCTAACCTCCAACTGAAAAGTAGTGAAGTCGACTCAATGGGACTCCATTATCCTCATATTATGCAGTCTGTCCCTGCACCTATTAATGAAGTCCTGGGCATCCTCGCCTCTCTCACCCACAAAGACTGGAGGGTGTAGTCAAATCCATCTATCCAATAACTCTTGCGGATCGCCGTCCGCAGCTGGTCTAAGCTCTGGTGCTACTTCTACTGGATGAACCCCACCCACGGGCAATGTACCCGGGGTATGATGTAATGTTGTTGTCTGACCTGCAGCCTGGGCAGTAGGGGTCTGGACTCCCCCTCCTGCATGAGAAGTGGCAGGATCTGCTGGAAATAAACCAACCTATGACATAGTGTCCATAAATCTCATCATACGGCCCATGGCCTCTCGGAAGCCTAGCACCGTCATGAAGTCCACTGGAGCAGGATCTGATGGGGGAACCTCGTCCTGCTCCTCAATGATAGGGTCCTCTGGTGGTGCATCTGGAATAGCTCTGGGACGCCCTCATCCCCTACCTCAGGCCGGTACCCTCTCCCGGCCTCTTCCACGGCCTCGAACGGCGGGGGTAGCGGCCCCTCCCGGGTCTGGAGCGTCGGATGCGCGCGTCCTCACCATCTGTGAGAGAATAGAAGAATGATTTTTAGTAAACCATCGACTGCACGATAGAATATGAATAAAGAGAGGTTTCCTAACACCCTATAGCCTCCTGAAGATAAGTACAGACGTCTATGAATCGATCCGCAAGACTCTATTGGGCCTGCTCGTAACTCGTGAGACCTACGTGAACCAAGAGCTCTGATACCATGTTGTCACGATCCAAAATCCTACTTCAGGTCGTGATGGAACCTAACATTGGGGTCAGGCAAGCCAACACTCGATTACTAAGGGTTCCTCCTTGTTTGATTAAACATTTCATCGTAAACCAAGTTTTAAAACTTAAAACATTAACCGAAAAGGGTAATTAACCAGTTTAAATCAAAAGCAACCATAAGGAGGCGTGATCCTATGTATATACAGACCATAAATCATAATAACTACTACGTGTGTGCCAGAAACTAGTGTCAAAAGTCCTACGGGCATACTAACAGAATGTACAAAAGATACAATATACAGTCCCACTATCTGAAAGAAATAGACGGGAAATAAGCAAAAGAAGCTTCATGGTGCTGCCAAGGATCGTCAGGAGAAGCATCTCACCGTGAAGTCAGGTCCAACTATAATCAGAATCTAGCTCCGGTCTAATAATCAGATGCACCAGCCTCAGAACCTGTACAATTAAGTACAGAAGCGTAGCATGAGTACATAAACAAATATGTACCCAGTGAGTATCCAGTTTAATCTCGAAGAAGTAGTGACGAGAGGTCGACTTGATACTTACTAGGGTCAAACAATATGAAATATGCATATACAGGAGAAACAATAATAGTAGAACTGAACAGTAATAAAGAAATAAGAATCAAATATCATTCTCTTGTACCCTCACACTACCTCTTTCCATGGTATAAAGGCTGTTTAACCCTCTCTCTTTCCCAAAATCAACAGTTCAATTACAGGGCTTCTCATAATCTATCAAACATATAACAGACCGTGAACGTACGGCTAATACGACGTGAAAAGTAAATGTGCACTACCGAGGGTCGAACAGCCCGAACCATAGATGCATCTATCTGCCCCGCTCGCGAATCGAACATACGACGCGGTTATAATAATAATAGGGCTTCCCGCTCGCGAATCATTCATGCGACTCGGGTTCCCGTATACATATAAATCATTCTCAGGGAATTCAGATAATTAACATGGATCGATTCAGCAAAAAGGGATTCAATAATACCAATTTCGAAACATAACCTCATAGGCCTTCATATATGCAAATTTCCAGGATATTAAACTACCTAGTCCACATACAAGATCGCGGATACAACACATAAAGCATGTTGGTGGGTCCTAAACTACCCCACAAGGCATGATAGTAGCTACGCACGAACCCTCGTCACCTTGTTCATGCGTAGCCCCCGCAAATAAGGACGAGCAATCATTTTTAATATCTATGGGGACAATTCCCTCATACAAGATTAGAAAGGAGACTCACCTCGTGTCGAACCTACTCCCCGGGTAAATAATGCGCCCGAAACTCCGAACTCGTCTCCCGAGGACTCGAAACTAATCAAATGTTACATAAATATATCAAATTATACTCAAAGCATGGAGTTCTCCTACTCATTTAGTCGATTCACAATTCTTGAAGAAATCCCGAAATTCACCCCTGGGCCCGCGCGCTCGGATTCCGAAAATTCACGAAGGAAACACTCACCCATACTCTAAGGATAGTTAATATATGAATTTTACTTGATTTCATAGCCAATTCACGGGTAATTTTCTAAATTCCCGAAAGCCTTATGTTACTACCCAATTCTTGATTTTAACTAATTAAGTAGTTAATTTAACTAGTAATCCATGTATTAAACTAACACTAGGGTAGAAACTACTTACCTTATCAGTAGCTAAGTCGTGGAACAGTTTTCCCAAGCTCTCAAGGTCTCTAATGGTGGAAGAAATGAGGAAAAACGGAATTTTCCCGTGTTTTAAAGAAACACACTGCCTCACAGTGGTTCTGCACCTGCAGCTAAAGGACCGCACTTGTGGGCAATAGCTCGCACCTGCGGAAAATGGGACAAGAGTTTGGGCTCGCACTTGCGTGTAGGAGTCCGCACCTGCGGGAAAGGGACCGCACCTGCGGGAACTGGGCAGCCCACCTGGGGGTTGCACTCTCGAGGCTGGGACCGCAGGAGCGATCCCGCACCTGCGCCTGGGCAGCCGCACCTGCGGTTACACCAGAACAGGTGCACCAGCAGTTGCTTCAGCTGGTTTTTAGCCTCGTTTGGTGCTCGAGAGGCACCTGGTCCCACCCGATCCCCTGTCACAATATACCAACAAGTCCCGAATCATAATACGGACTCGCTCGAGGCTTCGAAACACTCAAAATAACGCTGAAACTCAAAATCACACCTCAAATCCCTAGAATCGTAACTTAAGAACTTCAAGTTCTTGAATTCGATATCAGTGCGCCGAATCGACCTATACTACTCAGAATGACACCAAATTTTGCAGGCAAGCCATAGACGAAATAACGGAACTATTCCCGGTCTTGAAATTCCGTTCAGACCTCGATAACACAAAAACACGTTCCAAACCAAATTTCAAACTTAAGGAACTCTTATTTCGATATTGGGCGCCGCAATGCTCCTGGGTCATCTAGAACCCATTCCGAACATACGCCCAAGTCCGTAATCATCATACTAAGCTACCGGAACTGACATAACTTGATTCCGAGGTCGTTTGCTAAAATGTTGACCGAAGTCAAACTTGGCCAAAAAGACCAACCTTAAGGAACTAATTGTTCCTATACTACTCTAAACACTTCTGAATCCCGAACCACTCGTCCCCGCAAGTAATAAATCATAATAAGCCACTATGGAAATTTTCATATAGGGGAACGGGGTCCAATAACGCAAAACGACTGGTCGGGTCGTTACATTTTTTAGACAGACTTGGTGTAGCTAGTTCTTCATGGCCAACCTCATGCCTTTTGTTACCAACTGGGCTAGGTACTGTGTGTTGTTCTCACGATCCCAAAACTACCTAGGCCGTGATGGCGCCTATCGTGATACTAGGCTAGCCAATCCACTATGCATATCATAAGGAACTTTTCACTTAAATCAATATTAACAAACGATTCATAAAATTTCCATTTTTTCGCATTTCAAACAAGTAGAGTTAAATAAGGTATCTAAACACTGCCCCAAAACCCGGAATCATAAGTCATGAGCATGTAAAAGGAAATACAAATTTGTACTGTTTCCCTTAATACAAACGAGTATGAGAATGTAAATAATGTCGAAAGAGGAAAGAGAAAGGCGAGGTTGTGTACCCCCGTGCAGCTACCTCGCAATCTCCAAAATGCTCCAAAGAGAACAAATCCGCTCTCACTCAGTCCTGACACCTGACTCTGCACACAAGGTGCAGGGAGTAACGTGAGTACGCCAACTTAGTAAGTAATAATCATAATTAATGACTTGAGTGCAGTGACGAGCATTTAAAATCGTGTAATTTCATATCATAGACAACAATGGTAATAAATGAGTCAAATCGGAAATTTAAATTCCGAATATTCCATAAAAACTCCAATTTTCAATTTAAAATCTCTTATGAAGCATTTGTTAAACATTATCAATAGAGGCTCGGTATAAAGAAGAGTGAAAAGAGTAGTTTCATAAAATAAGCCCCTCAGGTACAGTATCACTCACAAATAAAGCCTCTCGGGCAATCCTCTTAGTCACGCGTGACTCCGCTCTCATCAGTTAATGCTCACACTCAGAACTCTCGCTCAACATGTACCATATAATAACCGCTGCGGTGTGGAGCCCGATCCAATATATAGTCGATTGCGCTCACTGGGGGTGTACATACTCCGAAGGGGCTCCTACAGCCCAAGCGCTATATCGCTGCGGCGTGCAGCCTGATCCACATATATCTCGCTGTCTGATCCATATATATATATATATATATATATATATATATATATAAAATATTGCGGCGTGCAGCTCGATCCATCACTATCCTCACAATCCGGCTCCCGGCCTCACTCAGTCATCATTCTAACAAGCCACTCAGGAAACTCATCACATTTCCTCGGGAACTCAGCCTAAAATATCTTTCATTATTGAAAAACAGAGTGATAAAAAGGAATAAATAGTGAACAAGTATAAATCATGACTGAGATTGCATTTTTATCAAACAGTGTGAGAATAGTAGTAAAACACCCCTGAGGGTCCATACAGGTCGGCACGACGCCCCAAACATGGCGTACAGTCCAAATATAATATAAAGCTCTAAAATACGGGATATCATCTGATTTCAAATCAAATACGCAGCTTAATAGTCGCTACGGGACGGACCATGTCACGATCCCTACCGATGCACGCCCACACGCTCGTCACCTAGCATGTGTGTCACCTCATTTATCAAAACAATACAAATTACTGGGGCTTCATACCCTTAGGTCTAGATTTACAATCGTTACTTACCTCAAACCAGATGAAAATCTGCTCCACAATGCCCTTGTCGCTCGACTCGGCCTCAAATCGTCCCGAATCGGAAAAGCAGATCTATTGTCATCAACAATTGCTTTAAATTATTCCACAAGCAGTTTCACCATTTACGGTCGATTTAAAATCAATGAAACCATTAAAAACCTAGCATATAACCTCAGCTCTTTAAACCTCACCATTCGTTCCTTTCCAGAACCTTAAATACTTCCTGTGCAAAATCGCTTCGTAGAAAAATATATGATTCGAGTAAAAACCTAACTTCTCTTGTCCTCATGTACTGCGTAAGGTAAGCTGACCGATTCTCGAAGAGATCTTGCCAATCTCCCATCGCTGTAACATGCAGTCCGTTAGCTTCTCTCGAGTCTCCTGTTGGTACTTCCATAACCTCATGTACGCTTTAAACACCTTGTGAAAGTAGTTGTTGCTCGTTTCCCCGCCGTCTTTACGCCGGCAAATACCTTACTCTGACGTACTTCTTCTCAACACTTTCTACCAACACTCTAAATTTCTTCGGAACTACGTCGTCTGTCATCACCGGAAAATTACTCGCCAGAAAATATATACCTCAGCTAAGAAGAAGAAGAAGAGGAAGAAGCATTACTTCGCCGGAAAAATCTGTATAAACGAACCTATAGATACGTATATAATGGGTAGTTAGGGGTAAGGGGTAGGGTTGGACTTTTTATGGGGGTGGGGGGGACAGGTAAGAGAAGCTGGTGAAATTTGAGGGAATTTTTGTGAAATGTGATGATCAAAATATTATGTTATTTTGTTTTCTTTGTAATATAATTTTGGTTTTTCTTTTTTTTTCTTTATCTATTTTTATTTTGTTGGTTTCGACAATTTTACATAGGCACCGTCAGTAGCTGAAATTGAAAAGGAAGAAATGTTGGTGGTGGGATTTAAAGGGAGAGTGAGATTTGTTTGGAAGTTTTACAAGTGTGAGTTGTGTAAAGTGGACGGCAATTACATAGTAACGACACCGAAACCAGCCAAACCACGTCTGAATGGCCTGAAATGTTTCACATACATCCCAAACGACACTACAAACCTATCCCAACTTCCGAAATTCTATTCCGACCCCGATAGCTAATTTTCTACTGCCGACCGGAAATCGCCAAAAATACATTTTCGCCAATTCATAATTCTACCATGGACCTCTGAATAACATTCTGAATCCACTCCTAAATCCCAAATCACCTAACGAAGCCATTCGAACCATAAAACCCCAATTCCGAGATCATTTACCTATAAGTCAACTTCCGGTTGACTGTTCCAACTAATTGACCAACTTAAGAGACTAAGTATCTCATTTTTCTCCGCAACCACTCTGAACCCGAGCCAATCAACCTAACACAACATAAAAGAGTTGAACCACATATAATTAAGCATAAATAGGGGAAACAGGGCTAAAAACCTCAGAAGGACCGATCGGGTCGTTACATTCTCCCCCACTTAAGCATACGTTCGTCCTCGAACGTGCCCAAAGTTGTCCCAAAAACCATCAAAATTGTCGTGTAACCTACCATGCACATACCCGAGGGTGATCCCACGTCACCCTATCCCATATAGGTCCGATAACACAACATAACTTAAATTTCACAAATCACCCTAGCCCATAAACTTAGAACCAATTTTTTTCCACTCCCGAAATTGTCTATAAGATCAGAATCTCACATCTACACGCTGAATATGTATGAACACGCTGTATCAAGCCATAAGCGCAATTCAAGATGAATATCACATGATATACCGCACAACTCAAACACCCATAGCGATAACTCCTAATCACAACAACTGCTCAAACAACCCAATGCCGGTAATACAACTCTCGTTGATCAAATCTTCGCTCTACCACCTTCATATATTGCCAATGATGAAAGGAACATTACTATAGAAAATTTCTAAGCCGATCTACATCAATATCCTCCCAAATACACCGCAATCAGATTGATCGCACCCATTCTAGGTCTGATGACCTCATTTCATCCATCACGACCACTCTAGAGACATGCCACATTAGTACAATCCAAAGCCATAACCTGAGCATCTCGTGCACCCAATAACAACACCCCAACGTACTCATATCGTAGAATTCACACGAAAGGACTATCCCTCCAACTTAACAAGTACCATCACAACACCATGCTAAGAGTCTGGCACACATCATAAAATCAAAACACACAAATCTGACACCAAGGATCATACCTCAACATAACTCCCTACAATGCGTGATCCCATCAAAACGTTGGTCCACATGAAATGATTCAAGCCACCTTGCTCAAAATCAATAACCATGCGCAATTCGACATCAAGTACTCCAAGTGCATTGCCATAACCACAGGGGAATCAGATGATACCATGCCACACGAATCAGAAAGAACATAACCAAAACGTCTCAATCTCGCAATACCCAATTACTTACCTTACTCAAATCCCGCTATAAAGCCCAAATAAATCTGCACCATATGTGCATATAACCAACAATCACCACACCTCGCAACACCGAAGGGTAACTCATAGATCAATCCAGGATATGAATAAACTCAATAACAATCGAATTTTACATCCCTCAAAAATAGCAATTTGGAGTCAACAATTCCGACCCGGTGCAGAACACACACCCATACTGGGCCTACCAATAACCCTAAATCAACTCTGGTTACCCACAACATATAGATAATTCTCTGAAGGTTCACAATGACTGAATCATGGCATTTACTAACATCTTACTAGCTTTGCTCGCATCCTCAAAGTCCACAACCACAAAATAATCTGTTTATGAGAACTCCCAGTCTCGAAGTCCATGAAGCGCACAAATTACCATATCTGATCCTAACTCCACCGCTAGAATATATAACGCATCCCTAATACTCAATCATCCCACGAAGGATACCCCTATAATTCTTCCATGTCACCAAACAACCTTGAATATCAGCAGTCGATCCAACAAGAGAGCGTCGCAATACCAATGAAGCACCTTTAACTCCACACATTGCCCTCTCTGAAATGTATACCCTCATCAAGCCACCCATTAGTGATACCATCTACATAGTCATCTGAAACTGCCAATGCTGCCTAAGAAATTTTTACCTTCCTTCCAGAACTGAAACGTGACCTCACATATGCAAATCTCAACTCTACACAACATACCGCATACGCCATGCCATCCTATGATAAATATGAGAACTTCATGATCCCTTCCGAGCCACAAACAACTACGTACCCAACTAGCCAAGAACTTTCCATTTGATCCCATTTAGAAGCAAAATCACTATACATCAGCTGCACCTCACGCCAGTAGAAAATATACATATCTAACCGTGGTAGAAACCATCAGGAACTATCTTAATCCCATTTGTACAACACCAAACCGTCAGGACTGAATCCTTTTAACTCAACCAAGCTACGCAGGTCACCAAAACCCAAGAGCATTGCTAAGAAACACCTGTAAAAACTCATTTCCTCATAAACACCCGAAGAACTAATCATATCCCTTACCATGCCGATCCGGCCTACTACAAAGTTGTCCTATTTATCCAAGTTCCTTCTGACTTACCTTCGAATTAATACTTCTCCTTGCCATAATACCGCAATTCTCAGCCTAGACTCACCACACGAGAGCCAAGCATAAGACCGTACCGTCTAAGGCCCGTAAGCCGCTGAATACTCTCTCAAATATCCCCAAAAGTACCACATTCAAAATACATACCTTGAAGAGATTTCCTGCTAATCTAAATCCATTACCTTCACTTTCCTGATATTGATATGTAGAATCCATGATAATGTAGAAATTCCACAAATCTTGACACCCTCCAACATAAATCTCAATTCTAGCCAAATACACACCTTGAAGATCCTCAATTGTTACATATAACCTTGAATCCATCAGAACCATTCTCGAGAGTTATCCATTTTATGCAAATCTCAATTACACTGATCAAACAGACCGAACAATCTAGCCCCATTTGCACACCAACATCCTAGGAAGTAGTCCACACACTCAAAGAAACAAGCAAATTCCTACACTACACACACTATACCTTTTACAATTACAACTCAATCATTCCATGAAATCCATTTACCCATGGAGTACATTACAACCTGTATCCAAAATTTCCATTACTCGAGTCATCCCATATCTCAACCCCTGTAAGCCACAACCGATTCGCCAGTATACCTCAAACTAAAACTGATACGACACTTAGCCGCACAATCAACTTATCAACAGCAGACTCCCCACTTGGCCCAAAGCCATAGATCAAGGCAACCAATAACTCACAATGCACATACGCTATCATCGCCAC
Source organism: Nicotiana undulata (assembly GCA_005239495.1). Lineage (NCBI taxonomy): Eukaryota > Viridiplantae > Streptophyta > Magnoliopsida > Solanales > Solanaceae > Nicotiana > Nicotiana undulata. Next base: position 33,364 of record MDKH01129791.1, read on the forward strand.
AATACCGTAATGAGTTTCAACTAAATCTTTCATATGCTCATATAAAACCAACTATCTAATGTCTCAAATCATTTGCAAACCCCGCATTCACCATTTTAATAGTCATGCCAACATCCACAAGCGATCTAAACTCAAATTTCAACATATATCAATTACGGATAAAAGAGGACTTTCTACAAAACCACCTAAGGATCACACAACCTCAGGACACCCCGCGGTAAATAGCCCTGCCTGCTTAACCTCAAACTGATCTCTCTCTATATCCTTCCAAAGATCATATCTATTACGCAATCACTTTATCCTTCTGCATCTAAACATAACCAACGCCTACCCTCGAGGCATCACAATACGCGGTGTAAGAACCTGAAGCTGATGGAAGAACTAACATTGGAGCTGTGGTCAAAGAAATCTTGAGCTTCTGGAAGCTCTATCCACACTAGTCTGACCACACGGATACCTTCATTGGACACCACGTTCCCCAAGAATGCTACTAAACTTAGCCAATAATTCACACTTGAAGAAATTTTCATAAAGCTTCTCCTCCCTAAATCTCCATAACACCATCCTCAAATGCTGAGTACGCTCTTCCTAGCTACGTGGGTACGTCGGGATGCCATCAATGAATACAATAACGAAGGAGTACAAATACGGCTGGAATACAGCGTTAATCAAATACATGAACGCTACTGGGCATTGGTCAACCCAAAAGGCATCACCAGAAACTCACAACACAACAGAAAGATCCAATTCACTCCATAACTAAACAACATGAGAGGTTTTCCAATACACTCACAACTCAAAGCCATATGCCAACTTGAGACAGAAATCAAACACTCAATAGTTCTTGCCACATTTCCAACCAATCCTTTTTGTCACAATCAAACAATATGAACACATATCACCATCGATCACACTCACCACATAGTCATCCAGCCACAAAATCCCACCAATAAGAATACTAACGGACATATAAGTCCCAAATGTATGTGCTCACACAATCAAAATCTCAGCACTCAAGCCACATACAGAACTCGGCCTCAAGTCCCCAAGATTGGCTCGTTATCAACATGCTAAAATAACATCTCGCACCTCACCATGGAAATCACAAGTCGTCGATGCACAGCTTATACCGAGCGCTCACGTGCGCATTCGAATACATGAAAGGGATTGAACGAGTTATGCTTTTGGCTAAAGAAGTGGATTCGCACGACAAGAATTCAAGAATGTGAGATTTTTCCTAAGGGTTCTGCAACCTCTCGAAGATAAGTACAGACGATTCTGTACCGATCCGCAAGACTCTACTAAACCTGCTCATGACCGGTGAGTCCTATGTAACCTAGGCTCTGATACCAACTTGTCACGACCCCAAAACTACCCAGGCTGTGATGGCACCTATCGTGATATTAGGCTAGCCAATCCACTGTGCATATAATAAGGAACTTTTCATTTAATTCAATATTAACCAACGATTCATACAATTTCCATTTGTTTAGCATTTCAAACAAATAGAGATAAATAAGGTATCTAAACACTCCCCAAAACCCGCAGTCATCATTCATGAGCATCAAAAAGGAAATACAAATTTGTATTGTTTCCCTCAATACAAACGAGTATGAGAATGTAAATAATGTCAAAATAGGAAAGAGAAAGGCGAGGTTGTGTACACCGTGCAGCTACCTCACAATCTCCGAAAGGCTCCAAAGAGAACAAATCCGCTCTCACTCAATCCTGACACCTGACTCTGCACACAAGGTGGAGGGAGTAACGTGAGTACGCCAACTCAGTACGTAACAATCATAATTAAAGACTTGAGTGCAGTGACGAGCATTTAAAATCGTGTAATTTCATATCATAGACAACAATGGAAATAGATGAGTCAAATCAGAAATTTAAATTCCGAATATTCCATAAAAGCTCCAATTTTCCATTTAAAATCTCGTATGAAGCATTTGTTATACATTATCAATAGAGGCTCGGTATAAAGAAGAGTGAAAAAAGTAGTTTCATAAAATAATCCCCTCGGGTACAGTATCACTCACAAATAAAGCCTCTCGGGCAAGCCTCTCAGTCACTCGTGACTCCACTCTCATCAGTTAATGCTCACACTCAGAACTATCGCTCAACAAGTACCATATAATAATCGATGCGGCGTGCATCCCGATCCAATATATAGTCGACTGGGCTCACTAGGGGTGTACACACTCCGGAGGGGCTCCTACAGCCCAAGCGCTATATCGTTGCGGTGTGTAGCCTGATCCACATATATCTCGATGCGGCGTGCATTCCAATCAACACACACACACACACACACACACACACACACACACACACACATATATATATATATATATATATATATATATATATATATATATGTACGGCGTGCAGCCCGATCCATCTTTATCCTCACAATCCGGCAAATAGTGCACAAGTATAAATCTTGACTGAGATTGCATTTTCATCAAAGAGTGTGGGAATAGTAGTAAAACACCCCTGAGGGTCCAGACAGGTCGGCAAGAGGCCCCAAACATGGCGTACAGCCCAAATATAATATAAAGCTCTAAAATACGAGATATCATGTGATTTAAAACAAATACGCGTCTTAATAGTCGCTACGGGACGGACCACGTCACGATCCCTACCGGTGCACGCCCACACGCTCATTAACTAGCATGTGTGTCGCCTCATTTATCAAGAAAATACAAATTATCGGGGTTTCATACCCTTAGGTCTAGATTTACAATCGTTACTTACGTCAAACCTGACGAAAATCTGCTCCACAATGCCCTTGCCGCTCGACTCAGCCTCAAATCATCCCGAATCGGAAAAATAGCTCCACTGTCATCGACAATAGCTTTAAATTGTTTCACGAGCAGTTTCACCATTTTCGATCGATTTAAAATCAACGAAATCATTGAAAACCTAGAATAGAACCCCAGCTCTTTAAACCTCACTATTCGTTCTTTTCCAGAACCTTAAATACTTCCTGTGCAAAATCGCTTCGTAGAAAAATATATGATTCGAGTAAAAACCTAACTTCGCTAGTCCTCATGTACTGCGTAAGGTAAGGCTAACCGATTCTCGAAGAGATCTCGCCAATCTTCCATCGTTGTAAACCGCAGTCCATTAGCTTTGCTCGATTCTCCTGCTGGTACTTCCATAACCTCATGTACGCTTTAAACACCTTGTGAAAGTAGTGGTTGCTTGTTTCCCCACCAACCGTACGCCAACAAATCCCGTACTCTGACGTACTTCTTCTCAACACTTTCTACCAACGCTCTAAATGTCTTCGGAACTACGTCGTCTGCCATCACCGAAAAATTACTCGCCGGAAAATATGTACCTCAGTTAACAAGAAGAAGAAGAAGAAGCATTACTTCGCCGAAAAAATATGTACAAACGAACCTATAGATACATATATAATGAGTAGGTAGGGGTAAGGGGTAGGGTTGAACTTTTTATGGGGGGTGGGGGGACAGGTAAAAGAAGCTGGTGAAATTTGAGGGAATTTTTGTGAACTGTGATGATCCAAATATTCTGTTATTTTGTTTTTCTTTGTAATATAATTTTGGTTTTTCTTTTTTTTCTTTTTCTATTTTTATTTTGTTGGTTTTGACGGTTTTACATAAGTGGTGTCAATAGCTTAAATTGAAAAGGAAGAAATGTCGGTGGTGGGGTTTAAAGGGAGAGTGAGATTTGTTTGGAAGTTTTAGAAGTGTGAGTTGTGTAAAGTGGACGACAATTACAGAGTAACGATACCGAAACCATCCAAACCACGTCCGAATGGCCTGCAATTTTGCACACACATCCCAAATGACACTTCAAACCTATCCCAACTTCCGAAATTCCATTCCGAGCCCGATAGCTAATTTTCCACTGCCGACCAGAAATCGCCAAAAATACATTTTCGCCAATTCAAGTCTTATTCTACCACGGACCTCCGAATAACATTCCGAATCCACAGCTAAATTCCAAATCACCTAACGAAGCTATCTGAACCATAAAACCTCAATTCTGAGATCATTTACCTATAAGTCAACTTCTGGTTGACTGTTCCAACTAATTGACCAACTTAAGAGACTAAGTGTCTCATTTCTATCCACAACCACTCTGAACCCGAGCCAATAAACCTAACACGACATAAAAGAGTTGAATCACATATAATGAAGTAGAAATAGGGGAAACAAGGCTAAAACCCTCGGAACGACCGATTGGGTCGTTAAAGTTGTGAAGTATGATTATCGACTCCTGACCATTTATTCGGAGATTGAACGAACATGCATGGCCCATAAGACCCATTTCCATCCACGAGACAGGTTGGTAGTCCTATGCCTGTGGAGGTTGAACATAAATGATCTGCGTATTTTCTAGTTGTGGGGGAAATGGGGGTAGGTTCTCCATGGGTTGGACACTGTGTTGGCGTAGAAATTGAGGGAGCATGTGCCTTTTTCTTAAGGTTGATGGAATGTTGGGCATGTTGGCTAGAAGGTTGAGTACTTAATGGGTTTAAGACAGGCGTGGGGATGGGGCTATTGGCGGTATGGGAAGGATTGGGTGATAGAGCAATGATTGGGGCTGCCAATTGCATGGCTTTTGGGTGCCCAATGTTGTGTTTTATAGCCTGATCTTCCATGGATATAGTATCCATTGAGTGCTCAAGATTGGAAGACATTTGTCCATTGTTGCGATCTTCCGTTGCCATTTTGATGGCATGCTTAGGGGTGGAAAGATTTTCAAATCTTAAAGAAAGATTTTGTTTATGATTTTTGGTTAAGGAAGGTTTATTACCATTTTGTCGGTTAGCTTGACTATTAGTAACAGTAGAGTTATGATTAATAGGGGGGTTAGTTTTGTCATTTAGTAGATTTTTTTTTGCATGGCATTATTATTATTTATTTTATTAGGAGAAGACACATTATTTTCCAACATGTCAATATCTCCATTTAGAGGGGACATTTGTTCAATTGCATGGTAATCATTAGTATTTATTTTTTGATTTTCTTCCTCATTAGTGGTTTCTTCTAAAACCATTTTCTCACTATTCCAAAAGGAAAATTTATTTTTATTGGAATGGTGGTTTTTTTCTTATCCATGGTGGTCGTATTCTTACATCATTTTTTTCTGTAGAAAATGTAGGATCCTTATGATCCATGGATTTGTATTGTAATATTTGAGTATCTATGTACTTACTAGTATTGGCATTGAATAATTTGACTGAGATACCTGGGCCATTGGTGTTCTTGATTGTATTATTATTGTTGGGTTGTTGATTACCTCTTGCTCTTGTTTTCTTCCTTTGATGAAAGACATTATTTTCCACTCCTCTTGTGGGTTATCTACCTTTGTTGTCTTCCGCACTGTCCTTGTTGTTATGTGGAGTATAGATACACTGTCTTACTGTGTTGTCAAGTCATCCACAACTTTTACAAAGAAAGTTTTCTCCCTCATAATAGATGTGTTGTTTATGGTGTCCAACATAGAGGAAGGATTGGACTGGGATTTCCAACGGGAATTCCACACAAAGTCTCGCATAACGGCCCCTTAGCGTGGTTGATGTACAAACATCAATTTTTAGTAGGCGTCCAATCGCATTCTCAATTTTTTTCAGTATTTTCCCATCATAAAATTCTGTAGGCAATTGAAGGAATCTAATCCATACTGCCGATGCAGTTACTTTTTCTTTTGTGGCCACTAAATTTGGCTTCCATCTTGTAATGGAAATTGGAAGTGCCCATTGATGAACCAAGGCCCCTGTTGTGTAGCTTTATCCATATTCTCCTTTTTTTTTAATTTAATTATGTAATAATCTTTTCCGAGATCAATCAGTTGGAAATCCTCTGTTGGCCTCCATAAATCTTGAATTTTCTTCGTTAAGTAGTGGTGTAACATACGTTTTCCCACTAGTTTCACAATGATAGAATTCTTCCAGGGCTTATAAATTTGTTGCCTATCTTCTTCTGTTAACGATATGAATCTAATGCCTCGTGTGTTAGCTAGTGTTAGAGTGATCGATTATTCTTGATTCTGAGTCAATCTCTGGCAGTTCTATGTCGGATTGTGTTGCAGCAGGTGCAAAAAACATTGGATTAGAGGTCGTTAGCATATCTTTGAAAGATGCTTTATTCACTAGGTTGTTGTGTTTGGGGTTATTTTGATCAATGACCGAAGGTTTAGGTGGTATTGTGTTTTGAATTGCATAGGGTTGGGAATTCATCTTGAGAGGGTTTCCTCAAAACCAGATCGCCATGAAGAATTAACTTTAAGGTGACTTGTAAAAGATGATGTGACGAAGCCGGTGGATCTATATATATTACAAACTTTAAATACTACCCCTTAAAAGGAACATCCGGCCGTAAAATTTCTCCTAGGCTGAATTTGTTTTGCAGTTGGTTCACGAATTTAGTTCTCTAAATTCATTTATTGTTATATTTTAATATTTTCAGATCGGAAAACGAGGAAAAACATAATAAACTAGAGAGTAATTAATTCGGAAGTGGATTAACTACGAGAGCAGAATAATTGATGTGCCCTACCTAAGGAAAAGTTTTAAGTGACTTATAGATTCAAAAGTGCACTAACAAGGAATCTCATGTATATACATTTTTGTGTTTTATGAATGTGTTTTACGCACTTTGTTTATTTATTCTTTTTTTTTTCAGCTAAGACGATGGGACAATTACCTATATTGCTTATGTGTAGTCCACCTACGAAGATGGTTTGCTGATTCTCCTTTTTTAGGTCTTCTGATGTTGTTGAGAATATCTCACTATTAAAAATTCAGGAAAAAACGATCACAAAAAGCGACTAAAGTTGGTCCCTAAACAGTGAAAAGCGACCAAAATGCGTTCAAACATGCTTGGTCGCTATTTTGTCGGTCCCTTTAACATAAAGACCAAAGTTGGTCGCTAATTAGCGACCAACTTTGGTCTCTATGTTAAATTGACCAAATATTCCGGGTATCAAAAAAAGAGACCAACTTTGGTCGCTTTATTAGTTTAATAATATATATTTAGCGACCAAAGTTGGTCTCTATATTTAAATTATAATATTTATTTATTTATTATTATACA
>MDKH01032826.1:0-13659 GCA_005239495.1 Nicotiana undulata
TTTAACAAACTTAGATTCCACACATACTTGACATTTTGATTTGTCGCATTCAAACTTAGGCAAATCCGGCGCGAGGCTTGCTTTCTTCTCAACTCTTTATTAGCTAGAAGAAGAGCAATTTCTTATATACCCATCAAAAGTCTTTTCCTCTTCCTATGTGGGACAATTAAGGAGGGAAACTCAAATATTACTCAAATATTTTATTTTCCCCTCCATTTCCCATTCACCCATTTTAAGCATTAATATATCATTAATTACTTAAAATCCCAACATATACTGGGTTGTTGTTGTTGTTGTTGTTGTTTGTTGTTTGTTAAGAGTTACGAGTTTTCTGCTTTTGCTCTTATATTGTCAGGGACTGGATGAATACAAAGCTCTTCAATTGAAGTTTCTATGTGGAATTTGCTATTTGTCCTGTTGGTGCTGTCTCATGGGTGGTATTATTCAATTGAAGCTCGCCAGAGCGGCGTTGCCGCCTCACCCCAATGTATGTTGGTGGAGGTGCAATCGCAATACCAGAAAATCTACATAGAGCGGCCCCGCCGCCTCACCCCAATGTGTACGGGTGGAGGTGTATTCACAATACCACAACTCTACAGCAGTACGACCCTTGTGGGTCCCGAAAATATCGGCATGTAACCTAAACATGATCTTTAATACGAGTCTCAACATTATTTCTATAACACATAGAGGATATATGGATAATGGTGAATATGGGTTTTTAGGTCGTATTTGATGTCAAGGACAAATTTTAGGCGTTTCGGGTATGGGGGGCAGGCTCACGGTGGAATGCGTAGGCTATAGCACACGAAAATATAGAATCGGACGAAATTCTGACCGTTAATAAAGGATAAAATAGAATTATTTAATAATAAGAAAAGGCAAGATGATAGAAAAAAATAAGGTAACAACGCGATCACACTAGATCGATCGTTACATAAAGCGACACTTTTTATCGTTAAGTAGTGATGGATTTAACAATACGATACAATAAAATTTGAATTACAATAAAAACAAATATTGTATTTATAGTAACAAAATTAAACAAATCCATGGTTCAATAGTGCTTTGTTTCTTCAGCTTCTTCACGCTGTGTTCTTCTCATAATTATATGCTTTGGATTATGCTTGTTGAGTCACTTAAGAGATTATCCAAAACAAGAATTAAAAAAATGAAAACGAAAGAGGTAACATGATGACGTGGTATTCCACTTTTATTTCATAGATTAGTATTAGTAATTGATAGTGGATCAAAAATTAAAGTCTGTAGGTTGATAATGAGTGTGTAAATTTTAAAGTATATATACTTGAATTGAATTGATGTTTGAATGTGTTTGTAAGCAGATAAAGTAGCAATTCGACGTTTGAATCATGGATATGGTCACGCAGCAATTCTGATTCCAATTTAGTACATCAAATTGTGTATAAAAAAGATTTTGTCCTTTTCTTAAGAAGATAAAGTCGGTAAAATCACACTCTGGAGATGAAAAATTGGTGTCTTTTATTAATCTTTATATAGTTGGGCTGTTGAGTTACCGTTTAACCAAAAGATTAGATTCTCAGTCAAAGTCTATTTTTAAAAGTACTTGGGTTATTGATAATCAAGAAATTTCATATTCTCTTAAGTACTTTTATAACTCAAAGAAGGGGAAAGTGCACGATTAGCCACTATTTATAAATATATTTACTCTTTAGCCACTCATGTCCTTTCCTTGCGTTGACGAAGATTTTGACCTTGTTGGCCCAAAACGATAACATGGTCTTCTATTTATCGAGTAATTCTCCACCCGCGGTCATCAGCTCCACGGGGCTTCTATATCTTTTTGCTCCCGTCAATGTGTCTAGAGAATGTATTTACTTTTTAGTCAGTTCTTAATAATCTTTTACTCGCCCGGACGAAAATACCCTTATGTTAGATATGGGTGTTGTGTAAATATTAAGGACATGGTGTCCTTAACTTCAAGAATGTTATATAAATATTAAGGACATGGTGTCCTTAACTTCATGAATGTTGTATAAATATTAAGGACAAAGTGTCATGTATTTGCACTTTCCATTATTAAACTTTAGGACATCATGTCCTTAATTTCATATGTCAGTGTAAATGTTAAGGATATGGCGTCCTTAACTTCATGTGTGCAGTATAAACGTTAAGGACATAATGTCCTTAACTTGTATTTGCACCTTCTGTTGTTAAGCTTTAGGACCTCGTGTCCTTAACTTCATATTTACAGTGTTAATGTTAAGAACATGGTGTCATTAACTTCATGTGGGCAATGTAAATGTTAAGGACATAGTGCCCTTAACTTTATGAGTATTGGTAAATATTAAGGACAAAGTGTCTTGTATTTGTACATACCATTGTTAAACTTTAGGACATCATGTCCTTAACTTCATATGAGCAGTGTAAATATTAAGGACATAGCGTCCTTAACTTCATGTGTGCAGTGTAAATATTAAGGACACCATGTCCTTAATATTTACACAACACTCATGAAAAAGGGTAAAAATGTCTTTTCATATTAATTTTAATAGAGTTGTGGCTATTTTTGCTCAACATTAAAAATACTGGATAAAAAGTAAATACCATGTTAAAAGGTGGTTATTTCACGCCATTAATTGTATTCCAATAATAATCAGAATGTGTCTTTACAAGTGAAATCCTCTTCCCTTATATAGGAATTTACAAATATAACGTTTCTTCCCTTTTATGACCGAATCATTATGAGCATTAATGAAACGTTATAACTGGCAATCGTAATTATTCATAAAGATTCTGTAACTGTTCTGATTCTTCTTCCACATTAATTAGAGGTTCATGAATCTTCCCTCTTTTCTGTCTTGATTCATGATGCCTGTTCTCTTCACTTAGTAATTTAGGCTCGAGCGACCGCCCTTTTGTCTCGTGAGTGATTTGCTCGTACTTGTTGTGACTCATGTCTCTTTCAATACAATACTCTAGTTGTCACTTTCTTAGTGATCCGCGTGTCTTGCCATGTCAGCCACATATAATTCTACGTGTAATATTTATTTTTACCAATACAGTTACCACGTCGGTGGGTGATCACGCCCAACTGTGCCTTATAAAAGACAAAGCGGTCGCTGAAAATATAATCCGGTTTAAGTCCGGAGTCGAATCCTCAGAGAACTAACCTATCTATTACAACTCTCAGTGATGCTAATATAAGCTCAACCAACTTCCGGGTGCAGTATTTCTATCAATAATTGTTTGGGTTTATTAACTAAAGAAGATGATATTGAAAACTAACAATACTTAATATTAAAGATGATTCAATGGTGGAAAGATCTAGGGCAGTGATTTCCCCAACTGCTAGACTAATTCTAACTCTTTTGCTATAATCTCACCGTGTTACTCTATGAGGATTATGAGCTATGGGTTACTGCATTTATCTCTCGATCAACTACAGTAATTTACTAGAGCATTCTCTCGAACTACTCTAGCTAAATATGTATGTAGCTCTAATTTATCACACCAAAGTTTCGTTATCTCTAACCCCACTTTTAAATTCAAGTAATGAATCCCTTCAATTACTCAAAAGTGGTGTTGTTCAACAATAATCTAACCTAGTGTTCTTTCTCAAGCAACACAAGGAAATTAGACACAATTAATCAAGGGCCCATTCAATTAATCACCATACAAAGCATAGTTGAACAATCTTAGATTAAACCCGGATTGATTATAATAATATTGAGTTAAAACTTCATCTAACAATTGGTTCCATCAACCATAGACGGATTGTTTAGCTACTCATACTAAAATATAACGAAAGCATATATGAATTCATAATTCCAAAATAATGATAGAAGAAAGAGAATCAAAAACTCTAATTGTAGCTTGGTCTCCTTACACTTGTTTTTGCCTCCAAATTTAGTCTAAAAACAATCTTAAAACTTCTTGGGCGAGTCTATAGGGTTTTAAATAGGGCTAGGCTAATTTCTCCCATTTTTTTACACGTGTCCCTGCAATTTCTGGGCTTTTCAGGACTTGACCGCGGTCGCGGCAGAACGCGGCGCGACCGCGGTGGACTGCTTCAGTTCTGCCTCGCGTTGCTTTTCCACTCCAGCTATTTTCGCCTTTTTCTTTCTTCTTTTCACTCGGGTTCTTCTCAATTGGCCTTATATTCCCTTGATCGGCTTCAAAACGTTCCAAAGTGTCTACCCTCATGGATTATTTCCTGCAAGGCATAAAAAACACCATTTAGAGCATTTTGTTATCATTTTTATACTTTAAAAAAATACTAAAGTATGATTCATTATGAGTGAAAATAACATCTAAATAGCCTACTATCAACACCTCACACTTAAACCATTGCTCGTCTTCGAGAAACAAAAACCACACTCTACAAGCCTAATCTTCTCAAGTTACCTTCCTCACTCTTTATACCCAGAACACTTCACACAGGCAGACTACTTCAGTGCGACATCTTAGCCTCGAGAGTGGAATCCTTTATAGCCATGCAATATCCCTAACCAGCTCTCCTACTCTCAGTCAGAGGTCCATTTTTACCTTACCTTCATGAATCATGTGCCTACTCACTACAACAGAGACTTATGTTATTTACAAATCACACACTGAGGAACTCGAATATGACATTTCACTCACCTCAAAAACAATTCTTATGCCACAAACCACACACCATAGGCTTGCTCGTAGTGTAATACTCGACTAATCGAGCTCATTCGGTCTAGAATCAAATAGGCCTTTATTTGGTTGTAATGTTGGCTGGGAGACGGGTATGATACATATGGATACAGTGACTGCACCTCCCTAAGCACTCCACTACATTGTGTACTTTTAAACTCTTGATTTTGTCACCCTTTATTCCACCATTACACTGTTGTGTTAACCCCTTATTCTTTTAAGCACACTTTTCTTTTAATAGCCACCACCAATTTAGGACTTCTCTTTTTTTTTTAGTTAGTGGCCTATAGTTTTGCTTATCAAACAGTGCACTTTTTTATGTTTCCTTAATTCCACTTAACATCTCACCCAACCACCCCACACTTATATGTCTTTTCATATCCATTACAATTCGAGTGCTTCTAAGAGGTGATAGGGTTCAACAAGATAGGCTAGTTAAACTTGGATCAAGCTAGTAATGTGGTTGCCAAGGAAAACAAGCTTATAGGCTCAACGGGGTTGACTAAGATATGTACAATTAGGTGGTCCAAACATTTACAGAAGGGTTAAGCAAGAAATGCCTATATCACTTTCCAGACCACACAAGACTACCATTTCGCTTTGTACACACACATGGCAAGTTCTAGGCATTGAGTATTGACACAGAATACACAAAGCCTCACTCACACATGGCACATGACTCAATTCAGTTAGGATCATCAGACACTCTGCTCTAAGAACTTGAGCCATTCAGGAATACACAATTTAAGGCCTTATTAGAGTCAACAAAAGAGCCTAAGTGTCCCACTAAAGCAATCTTCATTCAGGGTACTATAGAGTTAAGGGACCTATTCCTATGTTTGCTTTTCGCCCAAGACTCCTAAACTAAAAGGAAAAAACTAACTACACTTGGTTCAAATGAAAACCCTTGGAAAAGAACCGTGGTATAAATAAAAACCAAGGGGGAGTTGCTACACTACCTAACAAGAAAAAATCTTTTTGTGTTTTCTTTAGCCTCACTTCCCTCAAGAAGCAAATCCATCGCTGGGAAGAATCCTGGGCCAACAATTTAATAATTTGTTTTTTGCGCCTCAAAACCCTCAAGAGATCCGTTGAAAAGTGTCCGTCGGGCCAAGTCAATACCATTAAAAGGAAAAAATTCAACTATCAACAAACACACTATATATGCAACAACAAACAATATCCCCCACCCCACACTTATAAAATTGGCATGTCCCCATGCCAACAACAATAAAGCATAGTGAGGTAAGGAGACTTCCCTGGTGTTCAATCTTCATCAGAGACGATGGCAGGGTCGAGATGGCAGGCACGCCCTAATGCTCGGAACCAGGCCATTATCTTCTTTTCGGACTTTTCATGCTGAGTGGCCAGAGTGTCAACTCTGGTACTCAGGTTCTCCACTAAGGTGCGTAGGCCTGCCACATCTTGCTCCAAAGTTGACATGCGGGTGCTCCGCCGAGTCCGAGACGGGCCCGCCTCATCATGAACTGGCATTGGCGGGGAAACATCTGGTACAACCTCGTCCTCATCATACACAACAATAGGCACATGCTACTCTTGTCCCACCGTTATTTTGCTGGCTATGAAAGGGACCTTCTTTGCGAGCTTCCCATCTATGAGCCGATTCTCATGGACGTTGGCAACACGGCACAACCTTGTGACCAGTGAAGGGAAGTAAAACCCTTTGAGTATCTCAGGAGATCTGATGAACATTTCATCGTGGATTAGCCGAGCCACATCGAAGTCATGATGATTGACAGAACACCAAACCGCCATTGCACGATTTGCATTTACAACAGTAGTGTTTCTAGAGGGTAGCAGTCGATTACAGATGATGGTGAGCCAGCATTTAGCTTCCCAAGTAAGAGATTGGGAGTTCAGAGTGATGCGATGCTTTATCCACGTGGGCTCCTCTCCCAAACAAATGGTCCGCACAATGTTGTTCCAAGTGATCGGTGGTGTCTGGTATACTTGGTAATAATCCTCCGCTCCTGAGAAGACCGAGAGCCGGTATGCCCTGCGTATCGCCTCTAGAGAGGCATTCACCCTTGTTCTTCTGACTGTGACCATCCGGTTGGCATGTTCCGGGAAATTCGCGTAGAACTCCTGGACCATTAAAATATTTGCCTCCTCCGGTTCCTCAAAGAAGACGTCCAACCGACGTCTCCTCAATTTATTGAACATCTCCGGGAATTCCTGCTGCAAGGCAACCCTGTCAATAGGTACTTCATGGACCATCTTCCGGGCTGCTTTTGCTTCAAATCTTTCTTTGGCAGCTTTCGAGACAAACCGAGAGGTGGTTTGCCACTTGGTTGTCCGTCCCCTTCCGGTCACGTATTTCTAGGTCAAACTCTTGTAGCAATAGAACCCAGCGAATCAAGCGAGGCTTTGACTCTTTCTTTTCTATCAAATACCTAATGGCTGCATGGTCAGTATAAACAATAATTTTTGAGCCAGCCAAATATGACCTGAATTTGTCGAAGGCAAACACTACAGCGAGCATTTCCTTTTTAGTGACCGTGTAGTTCAACTGTGCACCACTAAGCGTCCTCCTTACATAGTAGATGGGGTGCATAATTGTTTCCTTGCGTTGCCCCAAGACCGCTCATATCGCATAATCACTGGCATCGCACATCAAATCAAATGGATGCTCCCAGTCGGGTGCAACAATGATGGGTGCGGTTACCAATCTATTCTTTAGCTCCTCAAATGCCACCCTGCAAACATAAGAAAATACAAAGTGCTGGTCTTTTTCACGCAACTTACATAAAGGGTTAGCAATTTTTGAAAAATCCTTGATAAACCGCGTAGAATCCGGCGTGACCAAGGAAAATCCTCACTGCTTTCATTGAATTAGGTGGTAGTAACCTCTCAATCACGTAAACTTTAGCATTTTCTACTTCAATCCCCTTTTTGGACACTCTATGTCCCAATATTATTCCTTCTTGTACCATAAAATGGCACTTCTCCCAGTTCAACACCAAATTTGTTTCTACACATCGTTTGAGCACCCTTTTGAGGTCATGGAGACAATCTTCGAATGAATCTCCTACCACAGAGAAATCATCCATAAACACCTCCATAATGTCTTCTACCATGTCGGTGAAGATGACTAACATACACCGCTGGAATGTGGCTGGTGCATTGCAGAGCCCAAAGGGCATTCTCCGAAAGGCAAAGATGCCATACGGACATGTGAAAGACATCTTCTCTCTATCTTCTGGGGCTATTGAGATCTGATTGTACCCCGAATATCCTTCCAAGAAACAAAAATGGGATCGCCCAGCTAACCTGTCCAACATCTGGTCAATGAAGGGCAAAGGGAAATGGTCCTTTCGGGTGGATGCATTTAGTTTCCTATAATCCATGCAGATCCTCCACCTGGTGACTGTACGAGTTGAGATCAACTCATTTTTCTCATTTTGTATAACAGTCATTCCACCCTTTTTCGGTACACACTGGACGGGGCTCACCCAATTGCTGTCAGAGATGGGAAAGATGATACCCGCGTCCAGCCACTTAATTACCTCCTTTTTCACTACCTCTTTCATGTTCGGGTTCAACCTTCGTTGATGTTCCCTAGAAGGTTTGTGCTCTTCTTCCAGAAGAATCTTGTGCATGCAGAAGGCCGGGCTGATACCCTTTATGTCTGTCATGGTCCAACCAATGGAAGTTTTGCACTCTTGCAACACTTGCAGTAATTGTTCAACCTGCACAACTAACAAGCCAGATGATATGATAACATGCAAAGTAGAATTGGGTCCCAAGAAAGCATACCTGAGGTGGGCTGGAAGTGGCTTCAGCTTCAGTTGTGGTGGTATCTCAATTGATGGTTTTGCAGGTGGTGTGGATTTTTCTTCTAAATAGAGGGGCTCAACTCGGGGTTCCCTCTTCCAAAATCCTTGGCCTTCGAGTGCCATAACCCACTCTGTCAACCCTTCGCCATCCATTTCCTCTAAATTTGTCAAGCAGACTCCCAGTGGATCTTTGGCATTAAGGGTCTTATCTTCATCATGTAGGATCACATCCACCGCCTCCACTAGGGAGAAATTTGCATATTCACTGGGTCTCCTCATGGATTGTTGGACGTTGAATACCACTTCTTTATCGTTCAACCTCATTTTTAATTCCCCAGTTTCGCAATCAATCAACGCTCTTCCAGTGGCTAAAAATGGCCTTCCCAAAATGATGGAAATCTCCTCGTCTACTTAGCAGTCTAGAATAACAAAGTCATCAGGGAATACAAACTTCCCCACTTGCATCAGTACATCATCAAGAATCCATGTTGGTCTTTTAACCGTGCGGTCCGCTAGTTGAAACAACATAGAAGTTGGCCTAGCTCTGCTAATGCCCACCTTTGTGTAGATTGCCAAAGGCATCAAGTTTATGATGGCTCCTAAGTCACATAATGCTTTTGCAAACGCATAACTCCAAATGGTGCACGGAATTGTGAAGCTTCCTGGATCAGACATCTTTTGAGCCATGGGTCTAGTCACTACCGCATTGCATGTCTGTGTCAGAGTTATTGTGGACAGGTCCTGAAAATCAAATTTCTGAATTATTAGGTTTTTCATCATCTTTGCATAGCCTGGCATTTCCCTTAGATCATCCATCAGAGGAATATTCATTTGAATTTGTCGAAGCATCTCCATAAATTTCCTGTATTGATCTTCTTTCTTTTGTTTTGCCAATCTCTGAGGGAATGGTGCAGGCATCACTTTTCTTCCACTGCTTGCTGGCTGTTCTTTGTTGGAATCTTGTGGCTCAAGAGGAGCCACCTGTTCTTCCACTTGTTCACCTTCTTTGGCCTTACCCTTTTCAATCTGGGCCTGTTCAACCACCACTTCAGTGAATTCTGCTGATTCATCTATCTCGACTGGGATTGGAGTGGCTGGTGTGTTCTCTCTTCTGGTTGTAGCAACCTCTTTCTCCTTGTCTAAATCTCTCCCATTTCGGAGACTGACTGCCATCAGTTGATTCGGGTTTTTCTCCTTTGGGTTGATGTTTGTGTCAGCTGGCAATGCTCATTGGGGACGGTTATTTAGGGCCATAGACAGTTGTCCCAGTTGAATTTCAATCCCTTTTATTGTTGAATATATGTTTCCAGCTTTTTCTGCATCTTACCATTCGTTCCAATGAGCTGCTGCAGCATACCCTTGATTTCCACCATGTTGATGTCTTGCTACTTATGTTGTGGTTGATATGTTAACTGTTGTTGATGTTGCTGTTGATAACCCTGTTGTATCTGATATGGAACCACTTGGCCTTGGGGCCGCATACCTCCAGGTTGTGGCATGTTCGGTCTGTACTGCTGGTTAGGTGTTGGCCCCTATTGTTGTTCTCCTTGCCTATGACCCCCAAAATTATTAACATAGTTCATATCCTCTCTGGGTCCCTGGTTGTCACCTTTTTCACTCCATGAACACACATAAGAATGATTGATGCAAGGGGTACATAATCCTCCATTTGTTGTATCAACGATGTACAATTTCTTTGTACCCATCTCATCAATCTTCTTTGTTAGTATACTCATCTGAGTCATGAGTGTGGCTATGTTATCTGCATGTGAATTGTTTGGGTAAAGAGGAACTGAGTGCATTATTGGTGTCATAATTGTACCTCTCATCATCCACCCTGAGCTCTGGACCATATTATCAAGAAGGATTTTGCACTCAGTGAATGTCTTGATCAGAAAAGCACACCCAGATAAAGCATCGACATTTGCCTTCAAGTTATCTGCTAGCCCTATATAGAATCTCTGGCCGAACATCTGGTCTGGAATACCATGGTGGGGACACTTCACTAGTATCCCCTTGAATCTTTCCCAAGTTTCCTGCAAGATCTCAGTGTGCTTCTCTGCTTGTACTGCAATATCTCGTCGATCTGTCTTGTAGTCTTGTTTGGCAGGTAAAACTTGTTCAAGAATTGCTTGACTAATTCCTCCCATGTGGAAATGGAATTGATTGGGAGCGAATTTAGCCAAGTCTGTGTTTCCCAGTCACAGAGAACGGGAAAAATAGCAGCTTAATGGCTTCCGAGGTCACATTTGGTTGCCTTTAGGTCACACAAATCGACAGAAATTTTTTCAAATGTTGTTGAGGGTCTTCAATGTATGACCCAGAGAACAATCCCTTATTCTGCAAAAGATGCAGCATGTTGTTGGTGATCTGGAAAGTCTCTGCTTGTACATGGGGCACAACAATGGCGGTGGCCGGGTTGTCTGCTGTTGGTTGTGCCCAATCATATAGTGTCGCTTCTGGCACAAGAGGTGCCACGACCCCCTCGTTTGGTACACGAGGTGGCGCCACTCCGTCACCGGGTACAAGAGGTACCTGGTTTTTTGCGTTGATGTTATCCACGTTTTCCATTTCAAGTTATGGTAAGTGTTTGTACTTCTTATTAGCACGGTTTAATGTCCAGAATGTTTTCTCGGGGTCTGCGAGTCCTTCAAGAAGTTCACCAGTCCTCGAAGAGTTTCTAGGCATACACCTGAATCACACAAGAGTTCAATGTGAGAATTTCAATGAAAAATTGCTTAACACCGTAAGAAATTGAGCTAAACTAATAATTCTAGCAATACTTCTAAGTTTTTACAAATAACATCGTTAGTTCCCCGAAAACGGCGCCAAAATTGATCACGCCCAACTGTGCCTTATAAAAGACAAAGCGGTCGCTGCAAATATAATCCGGTTTAAGTCCGGAGTCGAATCCTCAGTGAACTAACCTATCTATTACAACTCTCAGTGATGCTAATATAAGCTCAACCAATTTCCGGGTGCAGTATTTCTATCAATAATTGTTTGGGTTTATTAACTAAAGAAGATGATATTAAAAACTAACAATACTTAATATTAAAGATGATTCAATGGAAAGATCTAGGGAAGTGATTTCCCCAATTGCTAGACTAATTCTGACTCTTTTGCTATAATCTCACCGTGTTACTCTATGAGGATTATGAGCTATGGGTTACTGCATTTATCTCTCGATCAACTCCAGTAATTTACTAGAGCATTCTCTCGAACTACTCTAGCTGAATATGTATGTAGCTCTAATTTATGCCACCAAAGTTTCGTTATCTCTAACCCCACTTTTAAATTCAAGTAATGAATCCCTTCAATTACTCAAAAATGGTGTTGTTCAACAATAATCTAACCTAGTGTTCTTTCTCAAGCAACACAAGGCAATTAGACACAATTAATCAAAAGCTCATTCAATTAATCACCATACAAAGCATAGTTGAAAAATCTTAGATTAAACTCGGATTGATTATAACAATATTGAGTTAAAACTTCATATAACAATTGGTTCCATCAACCCTAGAGGGATTGTTTAGATACTCATACTAAAATATAATGAAAGCATATAAGAATTCATAATTCCAAAATAATGATAGAAGAAAGAGAATCGAAAAACTCTAATTGTAGCTTGGTCTCCTCACACTTGTTCTTGCCTCCAAATTTAGTCTAAAAACAAGCTTAAAACTTCTTGGGCGAGTCTATAGGGTTTTAAATAGGGCTAGGCTAATTTCTCCCTTTTTTGTACACTTTAGTCCCTGCAATTTATAGGCTTTTCAGGACTTGACCGCGGTCGCGGCAGAACGCGGTGCGACCGCGGTGGACTGCTTCAGTTCTGCCTCGCGTTGCTTTGCCCACCGCGTTCCAGCCGTGGTCTACCGCAGTCGCGGTGGGCTCCACTCCAGCTATTTTCGCCTTTTTCTTGCTTCTTTTCACTCGGGTTCTTCTCAATTGGCCTTATATTCCCTTGATTGGCTTCAAAACGTTCCAAAGTGTCTACCCTCATGGATTATTTCCTGCAAGTCATAAAGAACACCATTTAGAGAATTTTGTTATCATTTTTATACTTAAAACAACACTAAAGTATGGTTCATTATGAGTGAAACTAGCATCTAAATAGCCTACTATCAGTGGGTTAAGGGTGATTTGGTCTCTTATTCTTTATCAATAACCCTTCAAAATAGGAGCTTCAACCAACAAAGGGCCATGATATCCCAGACCGGCCGGATGTCACGGTGTGAATCTTGGCATGTATCGGCAGAAAATCGGTGAGTAGCAGTTTTTTTGCTAGATTTTTTTTTCTTTCTATAATGGAGATAGTTGTCTGTAATGTCAGATCACGACCATATTATTAAAAGCTTGTGGTAAGAATGAGTTTCGTTCTAGTGCTCGAAAATAATATTCCAAAGCTTTCGTATGTTATAGAGTATATAACTTTGACCATAGGGATCAATTTCTAGTCGCATAACTTTATAATAATTCTTCGTAAAACGGAAGATTTTACCTTTTATGGAATTTTAGTAAAACTTCCCTACTATATCAAAGGAAGGGGGGTTAGATTACTCATTATTGACACCGCAACACGCATATCAAGGCAATATACTGTTATTTTCTCTATTACTCAAAATTCTTACTTTTTTTCTTCAGTTCATCATTAACGTGAGCCCGGGATCCAAGGCCGACATTTTATTAAAATTGTTACTGAGTCGGAGATCACTTCCCTTAATTGCTTTGACAATTTATTACGTCCTTTATTTGTTTCATCTAAACCCAATTCATCAATTGTACTTAATTAATCCGCATATCCTTAAAACTATTTATAAATTTAATTGTTACCCATTTTTAGGGTAAACAAATATATATAACTTAAACTCATTTTACGAAATTGTTAGAACTGCCTTGCCTACCATTTCAGCTGCATTCAAGTTCAGTGCATTCAAGTATTTAAAAGTTACTTAAATACTTATTCGAAATTGTACAATTTTGCCATTCATAGAAGTAGAGGCAGTTCGAAAATTTTAAAAGGATTGGTGCACTATTGTGAAGAGATGGCTTAGAATTCATATTTAACAGGTTTAATTTTAGTTTTTTTTTTACCTTGAACCCACTACATATTCTAAAATTATAGGTTCAAAATTATATTATTTTTGAAATTTTAGTGATTTTAACATATATATATATATATATATATATATATATATAT